>NJDC01001925.1:22627-50786 GCA_002245475.1 Calephelis virginiensis | reverse complement strand
AAAACATTTGAACTGATACACTGCATTTCAAAAATAATGTTTTTTAATGCATCTACATTATGTTACTAAGCTAAGTATAAAATGATGTCATTTTTGTAATATTTTCCCCTGTGTTCGTTTTAGTTCCTTTGTAGAATAAACCATCTACCTTCCTGTTAGACAGCGCGTAAAAAGTAAGCATATGCTTACCGTTACTAGCACCGTGACAACTGACTAGAACGTGAGTTTTGCAGCGACTCACCCGGTTTGGTTCCACCGCCTTACCTATTCCTGCCGCCATAACATCAGCGTTTGCTATTGAATTGTTCCGGTTCGTAGAATAAAGTAGCCGGTAAAATTACTTTTGCTCGGGGAACTCACCATTGCCACCTTTGGTGTCTCTAGACGGCCTGAAATTCTCACCATCAGAAAATCTGTCTACTTTTTTGCTTTCAATATCATAAAAAATGCTCTGGAAAACTATTCGTTTCTTCATAGGAGACATTGGCCATCTCCATAATAAAAAACATGTTATTATAGTTCTATATTGTTCCAAAATCCAACATATCCCGTCTAAACTAGTCCAAACTTCAACGAAATCAAAATATTTCAATGCATGTATTATAGAAAATTCATAAGATTACACAAATAAGCCATATTAAATTGCACTAACATTTTGTCATTGCATATAAAATCAGCTGTTTGAAATTTAGTCAGCCATTTTGTTGATTAAGGTTTTAAACAAGGGTCCGAGGTTGTTTAAGGTGACAGCTATTTAAGAGTATATTTAAACTAATGATTAACTCTAAATAGCGTTTATGAATAAAAAATATTTTAAACATTATTTAAATTGGTGATTAAAAGTTAAACAACGTTTATGAATAAGCCTGTAAGTGTTGTTATAGTTATAATATTTATAATGGTTTATTCTTTTTGGTCGGTAACGACTCCGGACTCTTTCGGGTCAGCGCAGGCAGACCAATAGACAAAGCTAAACAATGCAGCAAACATAGATGAATTATTCAACATATATTGAATCCCTCACAAAAGGCCTTTTGTGAATATAACTACAAAAAAGTACAGTAATACTAAATTAAATCATGTGCTTCGGCTATATTTGTCAAGCTTTGGAAATCCGAATGTACTTTAAGGATATGTAATGAAATGAAATGAAAATTATTTATTTGCGGAATATGTGTGTTAAAAAGTTGTTATAAAGATATTTAAGAATACAACATATTCTACCACATTGTGGTGTGCAAATATTTAGTTAATTTTAAGAAGTTACATATTTCTATCAAAATGTACATTTAAATCACAGCCCTTATTTACATTTTAATCAACATTTTATTTATTTATGAACAGAAGTTTCATAATTTGTTATAAATTAATTTAAAGGTAGATTAATTTTTAGTCCTATCTACCACCGTTATATGTATACAGAGTTGTTATTACATATAATTAATCATTTCGCTTAAATTTAGATTAGGTTAGCCAATTTAAAAGTAAAAGTATATTGTTTAAAAAATTTAAAAATTGTAGCGCATAATTTAGATAGTATTACTGTACACAAACATTTTACACAAATTCGAAAATATTTTTAGTTAGGTAGGTATTTGCTTTTATACAATTATGTAGGTAGCCGGGGAGACCTAGGTTAATAATCCACGATCGGATTTTATCCGTGAGTGGTGTCAAAAGTATCGTGTTTATAGAAAAAAGTAATGAGTGTGAAAGAAGCTATGCAGGTCTACAAGGATACTGACACTCGATAGTTTCTACATACACATTAAGGGATTTGGCGCAAAGATATGAAAGTATTTGCTCCTATTGTCTGTTACGATTAGTCTTGTGTGATATATGTTACTAAGCGGGCAACTCAAGCCATTTTCAACGGAGCTTGCTCTCGTCTTGCAATAAAAATCTTGCTCGACCATGTGTGAACAATTTCCAGTTCAGCCTGCAATGACCCTAAAAGCCCTTTTACATTTTATCATAACTTTTCTACCGAGTAGCTTATAAGAGGTAAGCGTCGGTTTATGTATAACTAAACCCAGGTCCGAAACTGGCAGTTCTACAAATTGGTGGGTAGAATAGTTAACCAAACCTTTTTTTTTATCATGCATCGTTACAACAGCGTAAGCTGTCTAAAGTCCATCATCATCATCAGCTGGAGGACTTCCACTGCTGGACATAGGCCTCCCCTAGAGAGCGCCACAAGTCACGGTCACCAGCTGCTTGTATCCAGCAACTCCCTGCAATTTTAACTCCAACCACCGACCAACCAATTCAGCTTGCTGCCTCTCTGGACGATGTTGGTTACCCTCGTTCTCTTGCGGATCACCGAATAACTGATCATCTCTTGCAGAGAAACAACAAGCATAACTCTCTCCATAGCACGCTGAGCCACTCTGAGCTTATTTTAAAAGTTATTGTTCATAAGTTCACAGCTCTCTGCGCCGCAAACGTCAATCAAACAATACGATAATTACGCCCTGGGAACGTTTCAAGCCAAAACTCTATCGCATACTGCCTGTTGCTGCTTGTGATGTTATTGTAAAATAAAAGGAAGAAAAATAGAATCAAGGCAAAAACTGCCAGTTACACTGTAAGAAAACAGCAGCATTCTCTTTTAAATATAGTGAGTCAGAGAATATTTTCTTTCCACTATTTTATAGAAACTTGTTGCTAACTATTTTTGTACAGTCCATACATCGAACTTTTTCCCACGACCAAAATATAAGTAAGTATCTTCCTTATCCCCGAAAGGATAGGCAGAGGCACAACTGGAAATCACGACTAGCCGAAGACACTTAGTCCAAAAATGTGATAGGTGGTTGTACCATACAAATATTGCCGAAGGGTTGACTTACCGAGAATGTCCTTAAGCCATCGGTTCTGTGAAGATAGACGCGGGTAGCTCGTGGGCTTCTGGAGTCGAATCGGGCACAATATTCGGCAGCTATTTCTAGTACTTAATCCATAGGGGGACTGGTTCAACTTTCCATAGACACAATTGTTATCATGTAACGCACTTTGCTAATTAAGTAAATAATTGGACGGAAGCACACACGGCGGTGGTTAACGTGTCCCGTATGCAGTTCGAATTCAACTGATTTTTAGTGTTGCCCGATGCGTAGATGACGGACAGACATCTCAATTTGTCTACCTCGGCATTGTAACAAAAAATAGATCCGAAGTATTTTGAATTATCCAAATTGTGCTATCTTATTTTAAAAATATGAAAAAAATACAAAAATAAAAAATATAAATTAAAATAATCTGTTTCTGTACGAAACAGTGGTAATCCTATCGCCAACGGGACACACGTCACATATCCAATCCCGAGCAACATTTTTTATTATAAAAGTTACTTTTTGTTGCCCGACCCGGGATTCGAACCGTGGACTTCATGTAGTCAAATCCAACAGTTGGACCGCTAGACCACAGAGGCCACAAATATAAACACTTTTAAATTCTACGAAAGTATTCTCAAGCAATAGAATGTTGCAGAGGATCACCCACGCAAACCTGAGCCTTGTGTATTAAACCTCTGACCTTAATAAATTTATAGACATCACTACTTTTCAGATTGGAACACGAAAATTACATGCTTATGACAGCAGTAACAGAATAGAAGAAATAGAATAAGTAAAGCAGTGGCGCGAAACAAATATCTTTTGACCTGCTCGTTAAGAAAGCAGTTATAGTCATCTAAAAAGCCCGTGGCTACACATAATCAAGTTTTTCAAACTAAGAACCAATTTTCGACAGTCTATAAAATTTTCGCTACGAGCACACTCCAAACTTGCAAGGGTAGCTTAGGCCAGTCTGACGGTACGTATTTGAGGTAGGAAATAACTTTAAATATACAATATCAGGAGAAAACCTCGAGAGGTCGTTATTTTGAGAGTTTCAAAGAAATGCATTCCGTTTTCTCCACGATCCGTAAGGTCAATGTATTGAAAACCCATAGCAGTGTATGGATATTGCCCAAGTAATGTCCACTATGGGCAATGTCCGAAAAATTCAATCTTGAAAAACACTCAAGTATGGACTGTGTAGAAAATGGGGCAGTAAATTGTACACGCTGTGTAATTCTTTCTTCGATGATTGTTTATTATTTCAACGTTTTCTTCATTTTCGCCCGTAGTTTTTCCTCTATTTTCAATTCTTTCTACATTAAGTATATAAGGAGGAAGAAACAAATAAGGAGGAAGTTCTTAATTCGATTTTATGTCTTTTTAGGTGTCATCTCAATTTTTTTACTGGATCTACTAATCTCGACCGTTTAACTTTGCTGTTGCACAACGGTGCAAATTTTAGAATAAAAACGAAAAGTGTTTAGAAAAAGGTGTATTGAGCAGTATTGGATGTAAAGGACATTTTCCAAAACCTCAAATACAACTTTTTCTTTTCTACAAATGTAATGAAAGACAAGTTTATTTTTTCTGGTTAGTTTTTTTTCGCCTAGCCAAGCCTATGTAGCACTCTTTTTGTCAAATTGTGGGTACGTATCCTAAGCTCATATCCTCGAGGAGATTGGAACATGTACAACCAAGGCATCCATGATTAGTCGAAGGTACTTAAGTCTCACAATGTTAAAGGTGCGACTTCTATCGTAAACGAGGCATTTGTCGGATCTGAAAACAATTTAAGTAGCTCTATCCTGGAATAGAGGTATTGGGGCCTCAAACTATCAACGCTAGCAATAATAGTAGGAAGTTTTCAAAAAAAATATGGAGGTCTATTTCGTAGTTCGAAGATAGTTGGCCTTAAATATCATTGGTGATACACGTCATATTCAGAAACAACAAACAATTGGTTCAGACATTTGTCCCCAATATGAACATCTATCAGATTAGTCATGGCCGGCCGTGTCAGCATTTCAACCATTTTTGAGCATTCTTAAAGATACTCGTATCATAAGAAACATAGGATACTTTTTTAATGACTTAACTACGAGTGAAGTCGAAAGCAAAAACTAGTTTCAATATAATATTAAGCATGGCAGGTACTATAATATAGTACATATTGTTACATATTATGTAACAATAATTATGAAAAATATGAATGGTAAAAGTTTGTGTAAAGCGGAATCTGACCAAATGCCGACATTAGACAAAGTCTAAAGAAGCATCATCAGGGCTATATAACAACTTTTATATATTTTTTTTGTTATATAGCCCTGATGATGCTTGTATAGCGAAACCGGTTGGCTAAACCATAAAAATAAAAAATAATAAAATATATTGTGGAAAGTACAAGTGTTTCTAAGTAAATTGAATCAAGAATGGAATTCCACAAAGCACCGACGATA
The DNA here is from genome assembly GCA_002245475.1 of Calephelis virginiensis. Classification (NCBI taxonomy): domain Eukaryota; kingdom Metazoa; phylum Arthropoda; class Insecta; order Lepidoptera; family Riodinidae; genus Calephelis; species Calephelis virginiensis. The sequence continues at coordinate 45,487 of NJDC01001925.1, read as the reverse complement.
AGAAGTATAGAATCTATCAAAGTCTAAGACTTTTGAACATATATTTAATTCTTACTTCGTCAAGGTTTTAGGTGAGTGAATTGTAGAAGAGACGGGGAAAGCCCAGTCTAGGTAAAATACTGCTTCATTTCACGTCTCTGTGGTCTTACAATTTATTGTGCATTGGAGAAATATTCACTAATTTGAGACTTGCTAACTTTGCCAATTAAACTGGTTTTCGATTTCAAATGTCAAGGGGAAGTCACAAATAACTTTTTTGTAAGTTTTATAAAATGAGAATGACTTATTTATTTCCTTTCTGGTTGCTTAAATCGAAAGAAAATGTTACATGGTATCAATCGCCGGCACTTGATGAAATCATTTGTCCCTGAATATGCTATAGCGTAACCGCCATAACCAAAAATATAAAAACCAGCCAAGTGCGAGTCGTACTCGTGCAAAGAGGGTTCCGTACAAACATGAAGTTACATAAGTAAAAAATATTAAAAAAAACGTTTTTGCTAAAAATATGTTACTAAAAATATGTTTTTTATTTATATATATTTATTTTACAAATTTTTAAATCTTGACATATGTTTTTTCATTTATGTGTACTATATGACGTCGCCTCGTACGAAATATCGATAAACGGTAATGGTAGTACTGACATAAGGCTGATATGAATGTATAAAAAGAGACTTTACAGGATACTAGTCTGACTATTGCACTTTGAAAGCATTCAAATATCTAAATTAGCAGGGTCCTTACCATGAGTTTACAGCTTATCAAGTTTACAATTCTCGCTACCGTCGTTGTAAAATTACTTGTATGAAAACTTTGAACAGCGCCTCTTAGTCTTAGTAACTAAGATTAACATTTTTAGACCAAAAGTGTCATAGACTTCGACACGTAGCTTACCAAACGTAATCTATACCAATTTTTGGTAAAGGCTCATATGTTTTCTTTGTGTTTGGGTGGGACTTTCATGTTTCTACGCCAAAACGTGTATGACACCAGTTTGTAATCAGTATCAAAAATAATCCGTAATTGTTACTTTTCAACGGACTCCTAAAAGGAGAAGGTTATCAATTCGAATGTATGTTCTTTTATCGTTACGTAAGTGATTAATAGATCTAACATCTGTCATATAGATATAACATCATGATTACATTTTGCATGGAACAATATTTGAATCTTTTGCTTTTTTTGTAGAAAGAAATATCATGCTGGGAGAAAAAAAAGTAAAAAAAAATATTTCAAAGCGCATATTCCCGAAGAGTGATGTCGTCAATTTTTATTTTTTCTCGAGGCTTAACATCCCGCCCTCAGGTTGGCAATGTACCATTACCACTTTTAGTGTCTAGGCAGCGTGAATACTAAGAAATTCGTCTGCTTGTTTGCATACCAATACCATGATATATGTATACATTTTTATTTATTTTGTGTATAAATTAAAAACTATTAATCGGATCATGCAAAAACTAAAACGGGGCCACTACAGAATCATGACCTGCTGTCAAAAAATAATCAATATCGGTTCGTTATTTACAAGTAAATAAAAAAAGGAGTCGTGTTATAAATATACAAAAAAAAACCAGTCAGACTGAGAAACTCCTACTTTTAGGAGTCGGTAAAAAAACACATAGGGATACATACTCAGACACGTCAAAAATGCAACAATCCTCTTTTTCGGAGTTAAAAAGGCATCATTCTCTACCAAGTTAAAATATTCCCTCAAAATTGTTTAAGGTGATGTCTTCAACTGTTAATTTATCTAGAATCCTAGAAGACGCTCAGCAGATGCGGTCTGAAGAACTATTGTTATACAGAAAATTGCATCAATTTAAACATTATTTTATGTAAAATTTCCAGCTGCAGGTGGAACTAGGGTGACCACTTTATCGTAATACTCGTGGAATCGTTGTTTTAATAGTATTATCTAATAGATTTGAAACTATGCTTAATCACTACATAGTATAAAACAAAGTCGCTTCCTCTGTCCATATGTCCCTTTGTATGCTAAAATCTTTAAAACGCAACGGATTTTGATGCGGTTTTTTTACATAAAAGTGATTAGAGAGAAAGGTTTCTAAGTATATTTTATACCCGTGAGAAGCCGCGGTGGGCCGCTAGTAACATAATAAAATTACTAGAAAATATAAATATAAACAGACTTGCACAATTTTGGGCCTAACACCTCAATCACAAGTCTTACAAGATTATATCTTACCACCAAAAGAGTGTCCTGTAAATGTTTGCTGTCTTGTCACACACAAATAAATTTCCTTTAAAAACATTATATTCTTTTACAATATTTGAATAAATAAATATTTTTCTTTCAAATATTGCTCTAACCTCTCAGTATGATGTGATCGCTTGTGTAGTCAAAGATAGTAATATACATAAAAGAACATGAAGATACGGGTATTTTAAAAAAAACACAAATACAATGTGGATGTATGTAGGTATTAGGCGAGACCAAGGTTGATATTCCACGATCAGATCGCCGTGACCGAAACCGGCGTGTTTTTATGAAAAGGGTAATAAAATTGAAAGAAGCCAGACAGGTTTGTCAGAATCGTAAAGTTTGGCACTCGATACTCTCTGCCTACCACGTACGAGACTTGTCGTGATATGTATGTATGTATGAATTTATGTATGTATGTTAAAAAACATCTTTACTCGTCATACAAACGCTTGCCCTTATCGAGAACCGGTCCCAAGTGGCTGACAATCAGCGATTTCTCAGTTTAATATGACACCAATTATACTTACTAGATCGTTAAACAGTTTAAAAAATATCAGGTGTCTTAAAAATATCTATACTTACTTATTATAAGATTGTAGAATAGTGAATTCGGTGCATTAGAAATATTAAAAAAAAATAGGTTTTTTTTATGTAATAGGAAGGCATACAAGCAGACTGATTTCCGTATTCAAAGAAATTCACGCCGCCTAGAGACACCAAAGGTGGTAATAGTGCGTTGCCAACCTGAGGTCGGGATGTTAGGCCTCGAGCAAAAGTAAGTTTATCGGTTACCTTACCCTCCGAACCGGAACACGTCATGACGTTATGGCGGCAGGAATAGGTAAGGCGGTGGTACCAATACGGGCGAGTCGCCGCCAAACTCTACCACCTAGTCGGATGTCACGGTGTAAGTGATGGTAAGCCTATGCTCGCCTACTACGAGCTGCCTGGCAAGGAAGGCATATGGTCTATTCTACAAAGGAGCCCGGACCAACACGGGAACACAGATTCAGCATTTTTATAATTTTTGTCTGTCTGTTTGTATTATGGTCGCGACTCAGAGTAGTGGAGTATTTTTGAGTAGACACCCATTGAGGACGGAATTATGAAAATTTTACCCCTAAGGGTGTGGTTGAAATGTAGTAAATAGTAGTTGAAAGTTTTTATAAAAGACCGTCTTTTATTTTATTTTGAAACATGTATCTTCACGTCCATATCCCCGAAGAGGTAGGCAGAGGTACAACCAAGGCACCCACGACTAGCCGAAGACACTAAGTCCCACAATGTGATAGGTGGCAAGCCTATCGCCAACCGGGCACATTTCCAATCCCGACCAACATTTTTTTTTAATTACAAAAATCCAATTTTCTTTATGTTATGTCTCGGGATTCGAACCCAGGACCTCATGCAGTCAAGTCCAACACCCGGACCGCTAGACCACAGAGGCGATCAACATTTGAAACATGTCATTTTGTTTTTGGGCTACTAATTAAAAAGTAGTAGATACGTATTGAAGCGTTTTTGGAAATTCTACCCCTTAGGGGGTGAAATGGGGATTGAAAGTTTGTGTGGAAGTCCTTAATAACGTGGTACAAAAAAGTCTTTAATTAAAATAAACTTTAAAATTAATCAGTAAATATGTTAACTTTCACGCGAGCAAAGCCGCGCGTAACTGCTGGTTAGATTTTAATTCATTAACGCGTTGTCCAACTTTATTCCTTTATTTTTTGTTTTTTGTTCAGTATGTCCTTTTCAGATTATCTATATATTTTTATATGTAACAAATTTCGTAGTTTAAAATTACATAGGTACATAACTACACTACTACATAACTAAACTTGGAATCTGGAACGTAAAGTAACATTTAAACATACAGGTTATAATGTAAGCAGATATTTTAATTTTACCACTTTCGTTGTTGATTCTGAAACAATCCAACATCTTAAACTCTAGTCGTAATAAACAAGGAGTAAAGTACTCCAAGGTTTAACCTGGTATTATATTATTATTATCTTCATTTTACTCCTACGTTAGTCCATGTTTCTAAATAAGACGGTAGCTGACGATACTCTCGAAATAATAATCCACTGACCAACTTCGGGGCTCGAGTTCGTTCCGGGGCAAGCACCCATAATGCTAGCGTGTAATTTGCTTATTTTATGGCTAAATTTGATTCTCATATTAATACTGAGTAACTAAGTTTATGTGTTCAATTCCTAAGATATTTTTTATTTCTCTTAAGAAAATCATGAAGATATAAAAACATTAAATATTTTTCCTGGATGTAAAAAACCGAGAGTTGGTAACCCTAAACTGAGCTTCATAGTTCTGAACCGTTTTGTTACGGACTCGTTTGTAGATTATTTTTCTAAAAAACGGCAAGTTATTTAAATGGCGAACTTCGTTAGGTTTCGTATTAAATTAAGCTGAAAAAGGATGTTTTTACAGGAATGAACTGATTTATATAAAGGTTTATAGTTTGGATTAATTCCTCATTATATTTATAGTTAGTACGTTATATGTTTCCTTTTAATATAACCATGGTCAAGACTGCAAAAGCCTGGTACTCTTTCATTAAGTTTTGGTTTGTTTGTCCAATTGTAAATTATATGGTAATAGTAGTTAGTCTACGCAAATAAATAAATACATGCATATTGTATTTTTCGTCTTATTGTTATTTTAATCTTATGATATAGTTTTTTACGTTTAATCTCTTTACTTTTTTAATTTTTATGTATAAAAAGTCTCCTCAAACACAAAAGTTGTCTGGTAGAGATCGCTTTGTTAGGCGATAAGACCGCGTTTTGTGTATTAAAAACTATAACCGTATATACTTAATTATATTTACTTTGTTGTAAGTTTAATTGTGCACATTGAAGAGTTCATTCATTCGTTCGTTCATTTATTAATTCATTCAATCATTAACATATTATTTGCAATACATTTAAACTTTTTTTTGAAATTTTGGCTGTTTGTTCCAACTTAAAAAAACTTCACTCTAAGGTAGCTAATGTAATATGTAATAAATAACTTATTTGTTTAATTCCACGTGGTCAGGGTCGAGGGCACAGCTAGTAGTAAATACTAAAAGTGTGACGACTCGTGTGACGGAATAGAAAACTTTTGTTATATAAAACTAGCTGACCTATTTTTCTAATGAGATTTTAGTAAAAAACATTGGGGTGAGTCACCTTCATCACTTAGGGACATAAAAAATAGATAGTAGCGGATTTTACTGAATATACGTATAAAATTGTATTAAAATCGATAAAGCCGTTTCGGAATAGCACGGAATAATAAAACACGAGAGTTTTATATATAACTTCCATTTCCCCTTAGCACTCGTATCAAGCGTGAAAAAATGGACCAATCTTGCTAATTCTTTTTGTGTTTAATTACTTGCTGTCAAAAAAAGGTTTAAATTAAGAGAAAACCTACGAAAGTTGCAAGGAAAATAGGAAAAACTAATTTTTTTTAACACAAAGTGTTAGCAACGTCAAGCGATACGAAGTTCACTGGGTTGGTAGTTGGTAAATATATATTTTTTTATGTTTTAAAATTATGCTTAATGCTAGTATTTGATGATATAAGGTATGGAACCCTCCGAGTGCGAATTCAAACTAACGTGACCCAATTTCATTTATGTAATATAGAGGCTACATTTCGTATTGAGGTCAACTTAAGAGGCTCAAGATCCTAGCCTCAAGTACCTACGCAGCGCACCTTTTACATTTTTGTAATATATTTCTTAGTATAAACAAACCATAATTAAAAACCACCATCTTGTTTGCTTCCCTCTAATAAACAAAATGTAGATTTTGCAAATTGAAATATCGATGATTATAAAATAATTACGCTGTAGCACATGAGTGTATGCAAGTGTAATTTAAAATATAAAAATCTCAATGCAAAGTTTGAAAAAGGGTTTCAGGGGATATTTTAAAATTTTAATTTTAGTACTACTTTAGAATTAGTACTACTTTTGAATTATTTAACCATTTTGTCGGCAGATCCACTGACAGACTTCAGCTAGAGACTATGTTGCAGGTACTGCTCCTGTATTGTGGATATTGGGAAAAGTGATAAAATTGAAATAGGCTTAAGGTTTTGTGAAGGGTTTTATTAAACATTGTCCGGTTGGTTGTTGGTCCGGGCTCCTTTGTAAAATAGACCATGTGCCTTCCTTGTCAGGCAACTCGTAAAAGGCGAGCATAGGCTCACCGTCACTAACACCGTGACATCTGACTAGGTGGTAGAGTTTAGCAGCGACTCGCCCGGTACCACCGTATTACCTATTCCTGCCGCCATAACGTCATGACGTGTTCCGGTTCGGAGGGTAAGGTAGCCGGTAAACTTGCTTTTGCTCGAGGCCTAACATCCCGGCCTCAGGTTGTCAACGCACCATTACCACCTTTGGTGTCTCTAGGCGGCGTGAATTTCGTAACATCAGGAAATCCGTCTGCTTGTTTGCCTTCCAATATCAAAATAAAAAATATATATATATTAGCTACTTGTGGTTTTGTAATCTCAAAAATATTTGCACTTCAGAAAGTCGAAACATCATTGAAAAATATATCATCTAAAAGCAGCGGAAATTTAACGAGATATTAAATAAACAAAATACTAAGTAAAGCCCATTTACTCCATTAGCACGAGTTGGTTGGCGGCGAACCGAAAATTCATTTTTTATCTCCAAATTGAGAAGTAAAATTGATTACCTTCGAATATCTGGAAATAGATGTTCCTGTCCGCAGGGCGTCGTAATGTAATTACGTTTCTTTGTCCACCTTTAGGGCATTGACTTACATTGTCCATGACAAAAGGAAAGGTAGAGGATATAACATAAATAAGATAAATATGATATAATCATATCTATGACGTATACATAGAAGTAAAATCCAAACATTTATCGCTTATGTTGTCTAGAGGTCCAGGTGTTATACTTCACTTTATGAGGTCCTGAGATCGATTTCTGGGTCAAACAACTAAAAGAAAATATGGTTTTTCCGATTTTCTTATAAAAAAGTTGCTCGAGATTGGATATGCCTCGGCTAGCTTGCTACATTTTAGAACTTAGTGTCTTCGGCTAGTCGTGGGTGCCCTAATTGTGTCTCTGATTAACTCTTTGAGGATATTGGCGTGAGGATAATTATTAATGTTACAATTCTTTCGTACGTATTGAAAAATGAGGAAAAAAACATGCCCGTTGAGTTTGTATGAAAAGAGTAATTGAATGCGAAGGAAGCTAGACAGGTTTGTCAGGATCGTAAGGTAGGGGTAGGCAGAGAGTATCGAGTCTGGCACTCGATACTCTCTGTCTACCCCGTAAGGGACTTGATGTGAAAATATGTTTGTATGTTGAGTTTCTTTCGCTAGATCTTCTCAGTATACGTCCATGTTCCAGTTCTGTGGTAGATTTTAGTAAATTTAAGTGCTTTTTGTATGGCCTTTGTGAAATAAATGATTTTTATTCTTACTTTTAAATAACGTGACTCGAGTGAAGGTGTTGTTTACAAAATTAATTAACTAAATTAAAAAGTGAGTGTTATAATTGCGTGGATATTCGTAAACTACAACTTTTTAAAAATATTAACGTTGTACGATATTTTGGAATAGCTAGGGAATAATTTTGCACGAATTTCTTTAATTATCAGTATGAAAGTACTATCATTTATGTGGTAGAATACAGTATTCATTTATTGAGCTATCATACACAAACATGACAACACGAACATTCGCCCAAGCGCCCTGCGTCGTCTTATTTGCGCAAGCGCCCTGCACTGTCTTACAAATTTTCGATCAGGTCACGTGTCCTGATGCGAGATTTGAAGTTTTTACCCATTTCAAAAAGAGTGCGCAATGCCGCTAAGGAAGTTTTCACTTCAAAAATAATTCCTGGATGAATATAGCTTATAACGGAATAATGTAATACCGCCATCTGTTTATTATAATTCTAATTTCAATATCAAACTCGTATTCGTTTAGGAAATCATAACAAGCCTCATTATTTGGAGAGCTTTTCAAAACTCGGAAGCTTTCCGAAATACAAAAAATGCGCCAGGACGTTTCAAATGGGATATAATTAATATGAGTCCTTGAACATCCTGAAGGACTCTCCAGAGATGGGACTAGATTAAGGGTTGCCTAGCAACGAACTTGGCACTGCTTAAATTGGCACAGAGTATCTTTGAGATATAATATTTGGGTTTGACGAGTCGCTGAAATGATTTAGTTGGCATAACTTTGAGAACTTCGAAAACTTAAAGCAGGCTGACGTTGTTCAGAAATATTTTGTTTAATATTTCACTTAATTATTAATCAAGATAGGAGTAATTTAAAACCCCTTAATAAACAATAAGGTATATTTGAAACTAATTTAGAATATAAATATTCAATTTGTTTTGTCAGATTTGAAAATTCTTAATGTTGAAATTGAAAAACTTTTGAAGTGAAAACTTCTTTAACGTTTTTTTTTTGGAATGGGTAAAAACTTCTAAACTCGCGTCAGAATACGTGACCTGATCTAAAATTCGTAAGACGGCGCAGGGCGCCTGAGCGAATGTTCGTGTTGTCATGTTTATGTACGATAGCGCAATAAATGAATATTGTATTCTACAAAATAAATGATAGTATTTTCATACTGATAATTAAAACAATTCGTGCAAAATTATTCCCTAACCATTCCAAAATGTTAAAAAATGCACAACGTAAATATTCAAGTTTTCACTTCTGCCAGCACTCCCCGAGTGCAACCCGCATTTTTTTTTAAATATACTTGTTTTACATATTATATAAGGATATACAACGGAATTCTATCAATTCTTGACGACGAAAAATATTTTTTTTTATTTAATAAACTTACAAGCTAATGCTTCAAGCCTTTAGTTTTATTATTATAAATGTTGATAAATCCATATCTAATATCATAAACACGAAGGTCTGTGTTGGACGACCTCCCGACCCGGTGGACTGATGACCTGGTCAAAGTCGCGGGGAATCGCTGGATACAAGCGGCTGGTGACCGTCACTTATGGCGCTCTTAGTCGGAGGCCTATGTCCAGCAGTGGACGTCCTCCGGCTGATGATGATGAAGGTCTGTGTGTATTTCTGTTTGTCTATCTGTTACGCTTTCATGGCTAAGCAGCTGGTCCGATTTCAATGAAATTTTATATGCAAATAGCCGAGTTCAAACATACGCTTTTTTTTAGATTAACCTCTTTTTAGAGCTAAAAAGGAGATACAGTAAGGTTCCCTTCAAAATCGAGGACTTTGAAACTTTTTCTATAGCTTTACAATTTTATATATCCTCCTAGTGTCTGTTATTACATGAGTTCATAATTTCAAGTAATGCATCCTAGCCCTGCAGGCGAGTTAAAGTAAGTCGAGTCAACAAAGCAAAATAAATGTTTTACTACACGATTTTATCGCTTAAAGCGTACTCTTCTAGATATTTCTATCTTTAAAAGAACTACACATTTTTCTGAGTATTTCCAGCGAATGTAAATATTCAATTCAAATAAAACGGCAATGAATCTTTTATTGATCGCCTCTGTGGTCTAGCGGTCCGGGTGTTGGACTTGACTGCATGAGGTCCCGGGTTCGAATCCCGGGTAGGCCAACAAAAAGAAAATTGGATTTTTCCAATTTTTTTACAAAAAAAATTTTGGTCGGGATTGGAAATGTGCCCGGTTGGCGATAGGCTTGCCACCTATCACATTGTGGGACTTAGTGTCTTCGGTTAGTCGTGGGTGCCTTGGTTTTACCTCTGACTACCCCTTCGGGAATATGGGCGTGAAGATACTTTTGCTTTACTTTTAATCTTTTATTAATAAAATGTAATGCAAGAATATGATTTTTCCATTATTATTAGGTATTTTATGTTGTAATTTGGCTGTGATAAAAAGATGCGTCATATGAATAGGGATGCAACATCGTTAATAAAAAATATCGATATACCTATTTATACCACCGTGTATTGTCTTGGCTTGTGTCTTACCACCAGAAAAGCCGTCTGCTTAATACCACCGCTTTATCTATATAATATAATATATGTCTTAAAATCGATGTATCGTTTACACCCCTACATATCAATGGATACTGGTATTTTAATAAGATTTTATCGTAATAGGTCAAAATACCGTGTCATTCTCTACTGTAGAGTCATCCTGATGAATGCCGTTCATTATATCTTAATATTCGTATGCGACGTATAAATGTACTTATGCTGAAATAATATGAAATAATGCGCCTTTGAAGTAGCAGCTCATTATAACAAAAAATAGTATGTAATTCAAGTAATAAAAAAATAAAGTGAATGAGGATTTCTCCCGTATTTGTCAGGGCTCCTTTGCAGAAAAGAGCATCTGCCTTCTTACCAGGCAGCTCGTAAAAGGTGACCATAATCATACCGTCGCTAATATGGTAAGGAAGCCGGTACTTACTTTTGCTCGAGGCCTAATATCCCGGCCTCAGGTTGGCTACGCACTATTACCAACTTTGGTGTTTCTAGGCGGTGTGAATTTCTTGCCATCAGGAAATCCGTCTGCTTGTTTGGCTTCCAATATCATAAAAAAAGGTGACAATCACAAAAGTAAACTCAAACGTGAATATTAGTGTATGTTAAAAGTCGTAAAGAGCACTTATTAATCGCTAAATCCCTAAAAATTCTTAAGAAGCAATTTGAAACAGAGTCAGTTTTTAAGTACCTGTGAAAACGGGTTTTGGATTTTGTGAAAGTTTCTTTGAACTTTAAAGATAGTGACACGATTCAATTAATTCTTGAACATTGCATAAATAGTGGCCAGTTCTATGGATGTTGAATGTTATTCCCAAATATTTCATTTCAAGTATTATTTTCGAGCGAAGTCCAACAACTTGATAAGTTCCCAGGTTTAATTCCTGAGTCGGAAAAAAGAAAACATTTCTTTTTTAGAGGCTCTCTTTTTTATAAAGTCAATTTATTCCTCAGTTTTTATAGGCTTGGGTATGGATTTCGGTAAACACTCGATTTTATTATATGTTTTGCAATAAAAATACACGAATATACCTGGAAAATTAACTCAAATTGAATCTTACAATAAAGTAAGCTAATTCTATGCTAGACGACCTCATTGGGAGCTCCACCGACCATCCGCGAGGCTGGGATTCGATTCCCGACGGGCATTTAAGTGATAAACATGTGAATTAATACACAGACTCCGAAATATTCACAGTATTTCGGAGTATTTGTATTAATTTAAATTACCCTGGTATCTATTTCACATTTCTATGTATTAGTATCGTTGCCTACCACCCATCACACTAGCATATTATTGAATAAGTTATGTAAGATTTTGAAATTTTTTCCGAGATAATTATTAATACTTCGAAATCCGTTACGTATGTTTATCAATTTCCTCTTCATTTCTTAACTGATTTAAAAAAAAATATTGTTTTATTCAGAGCGTACTTCCAAGGTACGCTACTAACTCAATCTCATATCCCATCCCAGGCAAATCGAGGAAAGTACAATTTTTTTTTCGTTTACATAGATAATTTACGTATTGAAATCGAGGTAAGTTTCTTGCATTTTTTGCACTTAAAAAAAGTCATAAGACAGCGAAGAAGCATATGACTCTCGTAATGGCAAGAAGCAACCAAGAGATAAGTCACCATATTATAGGTACATTCATTTCCAGAGACCACTATGTCTGCCCTAATGCGCAAGTTTCCCAACAGGCAAGAACCCTCTGAATAATAATAATAATAATAGTAATAATAACCGTGAAGTATACAATCTTAGAGAATACTTTCTACATGTTGAGTGTGAAATGCATCGTGATGTAGTGTCAGTGGATAATGGGCTGACTCCGCTCTCCTTAGGTAAAGAGAGCTGGCATAAACCGGTGGTACTTAGCAGTCAGGATCGCTTGGACATATGGAAGAGCAAAGAACTACATGGTCGATTTTATCAGGTACTTTATGGGCCTGATGTCGATACACAAGCATCCGTGTCTTGGTTACGATTCGGTGATCTCTTTGGTGAAACCGAAGGTTTTGCTTGTGCAATTGCAGATGAGGTTGTCAAGACGAATAACTATCGGAAATACATCATGAGGGATGGTACAGTTGACATATGTCGAGCGTGCCATCGTCCTGGTGAGTCCATTAGACATATTATTTCCGGTTGTTCTCATCTTGCCAACGGCGAGTACTTGCACAGGCATAACCAAGTAGCCAAGATAATCCACCAGCAACTTGCTCTTCGATATGGACTTGTCGGTTTTGAAGTGCCTTACTATAAGTATACACCGGAGCCAGTTCTTGAAAATAGCCATGCAAAGTTCTACTGGGACAGGTCTGTCATCACGGACAGGACTATTGTCGCCAATAAGCCTGACATCGTGCTGGTAGATCGATTACAGCTCCGGGCTTTTCTTGTTAATATCACTGTCCCATGTGACGTTAACCTCGTGAAAGCCAAGAAGGAAAAAATGTCAAAATACATAGACTTGGCTCACGAGGTAACCGACATGTGGGATATTGATTCAACAACAATTGTCCCGATAGTCGTGTCAGTAAACGGTCTTATAGCGAAGAGTCTCGACCAACACCTTAAGAGACTCGCTCTGCAACCCTGGGTTAAGGGCCGGATTCAGAAGGCAGCAGTTTTGGGGACGGCACGCATTGTACGGAGGTTCCTCAGTCTGTCGCCCTGACCACTGACGGTTTAGTTGTAAGACCACCGTTTTTGGTAACCTGTTTTTTATGTTTATATTTTTAATATTTTTTTTATATATTGAATGTATAGACGTAGAAAATAAGAGGCATTAAAAATAAATGATAGTAATAATACTAATAATAATAATATTGCCATTCATATCATTGCCATTCAGGATCAGGTAATCAATACGCGAAACTACAAAAAATTCATTATCAAAGATCCCACTGTAACAAATGACCGACGCCGTAAATGCCACATACACTCTGAAACTATACAGCACATTACAGGAGCTTGTCCCAATCTAACACAAACAGACTATACCCATAGACATAATCAAATCGTCAATATAATACACAAAAACCTCGCCATAAACCATAAACTTATCCAAGATACTCACACACCTTATTATAAATACAAACCTGATACAATTATAGAAAACTCAACCCACAAAATTTATTATGACCAATCAATATTGACGGATAGAACCATATACTATAACAGGCCTGACATCACTTTACAGGACAAAATTAATAAAATTATATATTTAATCGATATTTTTAATTATTTATACGGGATACTCGTGAGTATCCCGTATAAATAATTAAAAATGTTATTAATTCGCGACGATTTAAGTTTAAAATCCTATAATCGATATTGCTGTGCCTAACACACATAACATCACAAAAACTATAACTGAGAAAAAACATAAATATACTGAACTGGAAGATGAAATCCTAACAATCTGGAAACAGAAAAAAGTGTACATTGTCCCAATTGTACTCTCGACCACATTTGTTATACCCAAACACATTCATAATAGCCTGAAACTCCTTGACTTTAGTATATATACATATACCATGTTGCAAAAAGCTGCCATTCTTAGTACCTGCAGAATAGTAAGAAAATTTCTTGAAATTAATGAAGTAGATATCACACCTCACTCAATTGAACATACATATACCTAAACATTTTTTATTTACTTGGCTGATGCTGGTAAATAGAAACTGCATACCAACTCTACAGAAGTTGAGCAAAGAAAACACTTTAAAATAAGAATAATAAATAGATAAATATCCCTAGACAAGTTACACAAGTTAAATCTAACCACAAAGTTAGCATATTATATGCTTGTGATATGGGTATTAGTAAACGATTTTAATACATGGAAATACTTAAATAGATACCAGAGTTAACTTAATAACCATCCAGATCCGGAAATGCAGACATCTTAATGTTTGTGACATAAATGCCAGCCCCCATCTGAAATCGAACTCGAGCCTTGTGGTTAGTATGTGTAGTTAAGCGTCTATGCTAGCCACTCGACCAACGAGGCGGTCAAACTCTGGAACAATACATGATACTGTCATAATGTCAGCAGGAGTAGGTAAGGCCATAGATGACTAACAACAAACACACCACTTTATTTACGTATATAAAAAGTGACTTTTAATTAAATGTTTACGTAACACATACCGTTACGTTTGGAGGGCACTATTAAACCGCATACGACGGTTTTAACGCTCGCTTGCACACAGCATGAATTTATGTCAATTATACTATCCGGGGTCGGATAAATTTTTGTATCATATAAATACCCAGACACGTCCTCTATGAATATCCATCTAATGTTTCGACCTCTGAAATATTCATTGAGTAACTTCTCACGTTTTTCTATATCGGTTTATATGATACCTTCTGAATATAAAAAGGAGATTTCTTTTATTTTGTCTTTTTTATGTGTTTTTTGTAATAAGGATTTAGCTATTTATAGTCTTATTAAAAAAAAATATATATAATGTACATGTGGTTTCGTGGGACACCAGACAGGGACGAAGTTCCTTCGACTAATGTAGAATCGACACAATTCATGAGTATATACGATGCATTGGTGGGGCGGAGTGAGGAAGAAAGAGAAAGGTATTATACACTACTCGCTTGTGTATACGACTGTCGCGCCTGTGTATGTTTCATTTAACGGTTTTATTCAACGGACTTTTCGTTATATTTATTATCACATTTTTTTCAGTTCGGTCGCGCAGCAACTGTTGCGTCTGCGCACGTCTCATTTAACGATTTTATTCCACGGACTTTTTGTTACGGTTTTTATTACCAATTTTTTTTCAGTTCGGTCGCGCAGCAAAATCCCTATCTCCTCTAAGCCTGCCGTAAGGAACTTCGTTTCAAGAAAAATTGTAATAGGCTTCCTCATACCCATTATGCAAAAACAGTTTTATGTATTTTCGAAATTAGGCCAGCTATTCAAAACGCCATCTAGAGAGCTGGCAGTTTGTAGTTGGTATCGTAATAAAATATATTTTTATTGTGATCGTGAGATGGTTTTTAGCTATATCACTGAAAGGATTTGTAGGCACTTATTGATTGTTTTTAAATTAAGGTGTATAATTTTTGTAGCCGCAGTTAAAAAACTCACAGTTTCTATACTTCTTATCGTCGGTGCTTGGTGGAATTCCATTCCTGATACAATTTATTTACAAACACTTGTACTTTCCACAATAAATTTTTATTTTTTATTTTTATGGGTTAGTCAACGATGTTGCTTGTATAGCGAAACCGGTTGGCTTACCTATAAAAATAAAAAATAAAAATATGTTGTGGAAAGTACAAGTGTTTGTAAAAAAATTGCATTAAAAAACTTACGTAAATCGTTTTTTTTTTATGTAATAAGACCACAAACACGCAAGTGGCTCTTCTGATGATTACAGACAACCGTGGTATTTAGGTGCGTTGCTGTCCCATGCCTGAGATATTAGAACTAATATATAAATTCACAGGCGTCTCTACCTTACGGACCGGAATATAAGATTGTCATTATGACGGCATGCTATTCTTGCCGTATGGCGGTGGAACCCTACCTGATCAACTTGTCGCACACCACTCAACCAACAGTATTTTTTAGTGATCCATTTAGCCGTTGCTTGCATTTTACCAGTTGCCAGGCAAAAAGCTGATGGCCAATTCAACACAAACTAAAATGATGTTTTAACTTTAATTGTAGAACTATGTTACTGAAGAAACGATGACTTTTCATTGACTATGTTTATAGGGGTTCTAGACGGTTGTAAACACTGGTCTATCCGTCTGAACCGTAGATTAAATCCAAATTTAATTGTAATCAGAAGATGGAAGAAAAGTTTCTATTAAGGTTATGTTTGTTGAAAGGCGTTGATAGACTTCTAGAACGTCTTTTGACACGGGTTCAAGACAGAGGTAAACACTGGTTGCAAACATTGTGTTGCAAAAAGGAGCTATAGAAGCAATTTACAAATTTGGCCAAAAGTTTCATTAACGGAAAAACTTAAAAAAATAAATATTCCAACAGTGACTTTTAACATTTTCTAAAACTTTATATAAGTCCACAAATATGTAAATGTGTTTAGGAAAAAATTAGATATAGGTACATTCTGTAAGAGGAATAAAACAATCTTGCTGTGCATATGTCTTGTCTCCACAGAATTAGTTATTTTATGTGTAAGCTTTTGCAATATACTTACCGAGCATTAAAAACACTAAACATTTAAAAAAATTAAGAAATATTATTAATTTAAATTGTGTGGTAAGGGTTATTACAAGATTTCAGAATATTTAAAAGATAGATTCTTCAATCTATATTTAAGTAAATTAAATCAGATGTATAAAAAAAAAGAAACTCGCTAAGTTTCTTGCCAGATCTTCTCAGTGAATGACAGCGTTCCGATCGGGAAGTAGTTTTTAAATTTGTATACACGCATCTCCAAAATCTGTAAGACCCAAGTAAAATGAATATTAATTATATTCTATTAGTTTGGGATTAAATCTACAGTCCAGAGGGAGGCTCTGGACTGTAGATTTAATCCCCAAGTAATGATAAGCAGAACAAAAAAAAACAAAGTTTTCGTCAAGATGATCTTTATCGGAAAGCGTATTTACAGCCATCTAAAACGGCTTTCAATGTGAAGACTTGAACGCCTTCACATGTACAACTATTAAATAAAAAGAACTTTAAAAGCTTATAGAAAATGCTAACTATATTTAGAATTTCTCTTCAGTTATTAAATCAGTATTGTAGTTACTTGTAAGCTCCTTACGAGCTTGCGTGTTTATGGCATATACATTTCCCTATTTCGAGATCGTATTCATGTCTGTTCTTCTCTATTGTTCATCCATAAAATTCACGGCGCATCCTGGACTCTCTAGATTTATGTCTTGCTATAACAAGCTGCAGAAGAGCATTTGTTTATGAATTCCAAAATAGCAGATATCCATACTAGTTTTATATAGTAAAACAGCAAACAAAGTAACAACTAACGGCCAATGTTAATAGTGTTTCTCTAAAGATGGATTTCATGCAATCTAGATAGCTGCGTATCCACCGGCCTATCCTATACCTAATTGCCATATTTATCCTGTCCATAGATATGTTATTGGCAAGCGATAATATAAAATTGGATCAAAATATCAATCTTGGACAGCAAGTTTTGGATTAGGGTTGATTATTAATATTGGCCGTAAGAGATAAACATGGCTTACAGACACCTTAGATTAGATAGAAGTAGAGTAGGTGCGTCACTGTTCTGTGGCCGGGTGTTAGGTCAATAGTATAGCAATGATGGAGTTGCAGCTCGACTCTTACAAGCTACTTGGTAGGAATATTTTACATAAAGACCCAGACCAATACGAGGAACTCGTATTGACTTGATTTTTAAGATTAATAACTTAACTCATTATTGTCGACTTGTGTGATAGATGATAGAACAGCTAGTATACTGGCACTCGTGATCTTAGATTTCAGCTATGTGATACCGATAAGGCGTCCCCAAAGTTGCAGGCAAATCACTTATCACTAGGCAAACTTAGTCCCACAATGTGACAGGTGGCAAATCTATTACCAACTGGGCACATATCCAATCCCGTAGACAGTGGCACCTTGTAAAGTTTTTTTAATCATACGATAACGACAAGATGTCCTCGAAGAGGGAGGCAGAGGTACAACCAGGCTGCCCACCACCTAGGCGTATCACTTAGTCCCATGAAGTATAGGTGACAAATTTATATCAAATATATTATCCGGTACGTATCCAATCCCATAGACAGTTGCACCTAGTAAACGTTTATTTAAAAATACAAATGAAACTTTAAACATATTATTTAGAAGAGGAACAAATTATTTTATTAAAACGTCTCATTTTCCTAAAACAACTCATATATACGAGTGTTTCAATATTGGGTAGATAAACTTTAAATTGGTCCATTACTCTGAATATTAAAGTTTACTCAGGTCTGTTTGAGTTCACATAAGCGTTTGCTACAACATACTGTTAGAGTTCAGAATGGAAACAAGGTATTTGTTGGAGATTTATTGCATACATTAAGGGTGCTTACACATTGTTACATAATAGATTTAACACGATTTTAAAGTGAAACTTTTATTACATCGTCTCAATGTTTTCTGTCTGTGTGTCGCATGTCCCGTGACGGTGACGTCAGTGCAGTTGAAGTCTATATGGCATCGTCTATAGCTTATGGTTATAGATCAAGTTTCACTTTTACCGTGGTTTCATGAAACCACACAAACTTTTTTTTTTATTGATGCTAAAAGACAAGTGAACAAACTAGCAGAAACATTATTCTCGCAATAGCAAGACAACAACCAAGACATAAAGACGCCAAAGATGTTTTTGGGGTTTAAAGACGACAATATGACACTGTCACATGAGAACGTGAGAAAAATAAGTAAGGCGCTAGATTCTTGGCGGGGCATTTTGTTGCTAGCACTTTATTTATTTATTTATTTATCAACTCTTAATCTACATTCCATTTCAATAAAATTGTCTGTAAATTTTTATAGTTTGTCTAGACAATTTTGTTCTAGCACGACAATGAACCCTCAATACTAACTGATTTTAAATATACTATAACATTACAAAAATATGCATTTAAATGAAGCCAGTTCATCACTAGTAATAATGGGTATACATGACAGTTTTACTATCTATAGTTAAAATGAAAAGCATGCGCGCGTCAAAAACCGGGTTTGTGGTTGGTTTGGGTAAATACCCATGCCAATACCAATGCCATGTGTATTTTTCTAAATCCATCTGCTTGTTAAATTCCTTTCTGTGAAATAACTAAACATTACTGCCAAAAATAGCGTCCCTTTTTACTAAAAAAAACTTTTGTTTAAACAAACTTATACAGTCTCTTTGAACATTGTAGGGACGATACGTATATTGTGAACTTTTGCGTTTAATTTCGATATTTTGACCCTGTTGTAAAGTCCGTGGCCACTAGGGGATCCCGGAAAGTTGTAAATAGTCCTGTTTTGTTTTGTAAACGTATTTTCTAGTTGTTTTTGAAATTTAGAAGGAATTTTAGAAGGAAAAACATAGAGCCAACAAAAATTTATGTTACATATTGTAATTTTAATCTTAATGAAATAAAACTTTTATTCGGTCTGTTGAAATTTTTCAAAAAATAGAAAGACGCTTTTTAGCATCTACTACTATTCTATACACACGTTTTATCCGCAATATACTTTATTTAACACTTTTTGTTACTTTCTAGCCAACCGGTTTCACTTTTTACAGCATCATCAAGGCTTTGAAACTAAATTATCTTTAGTTAAGTTAAGTTTAAATCTTTAGTTAAAGGCTGTTTTAATTTAACATCTAACCATTAAACCATTGAACGTTAAGACGCCCATTACAAGTGAATGCTCAAGTCTATCAGCATCTTTATGTAACCGATTTTCGCTTCAAACAACCGTGCGCAGTGTGTAGGATTATTTGCGCTGACAATAATCAGTGATCGCTATTATCGTATTATGGGTTTTACTTTCCTCCACAAAAGGCTTATTGTACATTTTAACGTTATGTAATTTTTAGTCTCAGAAAATGTAATGTAATTTAATTTCCCATAATTTGCAATATAATAAGTAGGTATTTGAAAGTAAATTGCGAAATGTTTTCGAAATTTGCAATAGTTTCGTAAAAAGTTTTTAAGTTATCCTTTTTTATACATATTTGAAAATGAATTTCTAATTTATTTGAATAGATGGAACGATTTCAATACTTTTTTTGCCTTAATTTCTGTTAGAAGAAGATTCATAAGAAAGAAAAAAAATACAAATTTGAAAATTTAAACATTATAGAATTTAAGAGTTCCCTATTCATAGTTGAGCCAGGAAGTCTGTTGTTTCAGCTGATATTATAAATATATCTAAAATAAACAAAGCTTGTCCGTTTTCATAAACTATACGCATTTCTGGGTTTGGGTGTATGTTAAACTTATTCTGGTATATATTTTAGTATTTCTACATATTTGTATCGTTGACTAACACCCAACAATCATATTGTTTGCTTACTTTCGGGTAGATTTAATTTGTGTTATTTGCACAGAGATATTTAGTTCAACTTGGACGTAGATTACTCTTATAATAGGAAGTGCCTCATTTATGTTTTTTTTTTTTTAAACGCTGATGTTATATTGTTGTAAAAACCCCTTCTTATACAAATTCCCGTTTTTTGCAATTTGAGTAACAACATAAAAGCAAGCATACATTAAGTATATTATACAAAATTCTAAATCTTATCACGTCGTAGGTCGAGGGCTTAGTGTTCACACTAAGCTGCACCCTAAAGCTCAGGTTCGATTCCCAATTGAGGGAGACATTTGTGCGATTAACATTTCAATGACTATATTTCTGTGTCTGGGTGTATATTAAATTTATTCTGATAAGTATTTTTATGCATTTGTATTGCTTGTTATCACCCAGAAATATTTATTTATTTTCTGTAGAATCTGAATGATGTAAGAAATGGTCTCACAAAGAACGGCTGACTTATCCTAACCAAAAATTGTTTACGCAGAATATAACTCTACAAGTTGTATATTGCTTCGTTTCTTTCTTTGTTTAACATTAAGTACACGCATTCAGATAAACGGAAGATTTAAATATAGCTTTGAAATCCACATCCATACTAATACTATAAATGTGATAGTCTGTCTGTTGTTTCTTTATGGCTAAACCACTGAACTAATTTGGATGAAATTTGATATGCATTAAGCTGAAAATCAAACTTAGACTACGTTTTTTTTAAAAAATCAACCCTTTAATTGGGGGAAAAGTTGGAAGGAACATTGTGACTAAGTCGCTGGCCAAGTCGCGGGCTAACAGCTAATTAGAATTATACATGTGAATAGCTGTACTTCTGTATCTGTTCTTCTTTCACATAGATGTACGAATAGACATTTCGCGTTAGTGTAGCCACGGGAAAATCTAACCTTATAAATAAAAATGAATCTTTATTTAACTTTCTCATTACGTCACCCGAGAGATTTTGGATCAATTATTCTGATAGTTAATTTTTTTAACCGACTCTATAAATGAGGAGATTTTTTTTATGTTTGTCACGCGATTACTTGGGCAATTACATTACAATTACAAATTGATTTTAATGAGTATTTTTTGAAAAGATCATAACCCTAAAATGGTTTCCTAGTAATATTGTCGTGACTCGACTAGTGGTTTTTGAGTCGTGAATAAAGAATTAAGTAAACTTAAATTAAAACTACAAGTAAAAGTACCTACTCAAAAATAAAAGTTTGATAACATTCACGATTTATTGAATGATTTAGGAATAATTTCTAGTTATCTTCCGAAAAAAAATTACCAAATCGCGATATAGTGTAGTAAAATAGTTGTAATCTGTTTTTGCAGATTATTATCATTTAAGTAATTATCAGAAGAATATTCCTTTGGAAGGAAAAGTAATATATTTTAATTCAACGTATACAGTAAAGACAAGCAAACGTCTGTCAGCTCAGTATAAAATAAAATATAAACTCAGACTATAACTTTTGAAATAAAATTGAACAAAATTGTATAAATGAATGCTTCATTGATTAATCTTACATTTATTGAAGATTTTAAATTGTCAATTGTGTTTGAATAACTTCAATAATTTATTTTCATTGGAGAGCTTCAAAATTGACGATTAATTATCTGTTAAAGTGTTATAGCAATTAAAACGTCTTGTTATATAATACCTTTAATAATTGGTGGTTGAAGGTGTTAAATCGAAATAAATTGAGAATATAACTGCTAGTTTAGTTGGTGCTTGAAAATCGAAACCTGTTGGCTACAATATAAAAATTAAAAATATGTTGTGGAAAGTACAAATGTTGTGAATAAATTGTTTAAATTGTTTCTACGATACATGCCGTTGTTATGTGAGAAGGCAGTGAACAAACACACGGGTCTTCTGATGTTAAGAAACCAAAATTATATAGAGAAGAAAGCAATACGAAAAAAAGAAATGCATGATAAAGAATAACAATTGTTTGTTAATAAAAAAAAATGGTAAAATGATAGGTAATACCTGTAGATTTTTGGTAAGTCATTAATAGCTGCATTTACCTTAACATTTCTTTTTTCTTTTAGTTGATTTTTTGCTTCTATTAACTCTTATCTCATTCATTTACTCATAGCCTGCCATAGTTTATACATCAGAACGTCACATAGGCTACAATTATTAACAAGTAATACACACACACACACACACACACGCGCGCGCGCGCGCGCGCGTACACGCACACGCACACGCACACGCACACGCACACGCACACGCACACGCACACGCACACGCACGCACGCACACGCACACGCACATACACACATACACACACACACACTCACACACACACACACACATGCAGTCGAATGGAGAACTTTATCTCTCTTTCGGAGTAGGTTAAAAATAGAAAGATTTATTCAAAGCCTAACATTAAAAAAATATATTATAACGCACATGTCCCCGAAGAGGTACAATTAGAGGCACAATCAAGGCATCCACGACTAAGACTCTTAAGTCCCATAGTGTTATAGGTAGCAAACCAATTGCAACTTAAAATGACCTAACAGCTAAAATTTATA
>NJDC01001925.1:10010-22606 GCA_002245475.1 Calephelis virginiensis | reverse complement strand
GCAGTCGAATGGAGAACTTTATCTCTCTTTCGGAGTAGGTTAAAAATAGAAAGATTTATTCAAAGCCTAAAATTAAAAAAAAAATATTATAACGCACATGTCCCCGAAGAGATACAATTAGAGGCACAATCAAGGCATCCACGACTAAGACTCTTAAGTCCCATAGTGTTATAGGTAGCAAACCAATTGCAACTTAAAATGACCTAACAGCTAAAATTTATACCTAATTAGCTGTTGCCCGCATGGTTAATGGTCCCACAGGAACTTTTTTTCTCGATAAAAACTATCTAAGTGTTAATCTAAGCTATCCTTTATGTGTGTGCCAAATTTCATGAAAATCGGTTAACTAGTTTTGTCGTAAAGATGTAACAAATAAACATACAAATTTTCGCAATTATCATATTAATAGGATATCGATCTGAATCTACAAATGACTAATATTTTTATTTGAACACCTTAACACGATTCAGGTACACGGAGAATTTGAATATTCAATTATTATCACTGAACCAACACAACCATTACCAAATTATCATTTTATAACCATTAATATTGCATGTCAATAAGATTAAATTTAATAAATTCATATTATTTCGATGCACATTTCATATGGAAATCACCTGTTTTAATGTAGAAATGTTTAAAAGCATAAAATAATGATGTCATTAATTAATAAGCTAGCTTTTATATTTGATATCATTAACGTCATGAATTATATGTTATTTTTATTCAAGTTTAATTCAAAGCGTTTTTTTTAAACCTGAAACTGATATATATATATGTATATATATGTATGTATATATATATAACAGTATAATAGAAACAGCATAGCATATTTATTTTCGACTTTTTGGTGTTTAGCCTCTCCTCTGTGGTCTAGCGGTTCGGGTGTTGGACTTGACTGCATGAGGTCCCGGGTTCGAATCCCGGGTCGGCCAACATAAAGAAAATTGGATTTTTCCAATTTTCTAATAAAAAAATGTTGGTCGGGATTGGAAATGTGCCCGGTTGGCGATAGGCTTGCCACCTATCACATTGTGGGACTTAGTATCTTCGGCTAGTCGCGGGTGCCTTGGTTGTACCTCTGCCTACCTCTTCGGGGATATGGGCTTGAAGATACTTTTGGTGTTTAGAAAGAGATCATTTTACAGGACAAGATCATTTTACCGACAGGGAAATAGGACTAAATCTATGTCAGCTCAATTGGCAAAGCATTGTCAACGTAGTATAAAAGTGTTCACCGTTATATCGGTTGGTCCCCGTGTTTGTCCGGGCTCCTTTGCAGAATAGACCATCTGCCTTCCTGCCAGGCAGCTCGTAAAAGGCGAGCACAGGCTTATCATCACTAACACCGTGACATCCTACTAGCAGTAGAGTTTCGCAAAGACTTGCCCGGATTGATATCACCGCCTTACTTTGCTTGCCGTAGACGTGTTCCGGTTTGGTTGGTAAGGTAGAAGGTAAACTTAATTTTGATCCAAGCGTAACATCCCAGGCTCATGTTGGCAACGCATCTTTGCCATCTTTGGTTTCTACAGGCAGCGTGAGTTTCTTATCATCTTCGTTCCTTCTTTTTCTCGTTTCTTTGTCTTCCAATATCATAAAAATAAAATAAAAATAAATAAAAGTATAAATTTATACTTTTATAGCGTTAATTTTTTTTATATTATAAAATAAAGAGAGAGGAGAGTGAGTGCAGGAGAGAGGAGAGTGAGTGCATAATAGTGTGAATGGGGCGTTGGGTAAGCTATTCCAAAGCGAGGTTTTGAGTCAAAAAGCTAAACTCGCTTTGCATAACTCTGTGCTTATTCTAACGTTACTGTATGGAAGCGAGAGTTGGGTATGTCAGAAAGAGCATGAAAGTAGGATAAATGCGGTCGAAATGAGAGCACTACGGAAAATCTGTGGTGTAACGCTGGAAAAAATGACAGATGAAAGATTGATAAAGCAGATATACAATGCGAATGTGGATGGATGTAGGTACCCGGGGAGACCAAGGCTGACATTTCACAATCAGATCAATCGGATATTATCCGAGGGTGGTGTCAAAAGTCTCCGAAACCGGCGTGTTTGTATGAAAAGGGAATGTGAGGGAAGCAAGACAGGTTTGTCAGGATCGTGAGGTCTGGCACTCGATACTCTCTGCCTACCCCATAGGGACTTGGCGTGAAGATATGTATGTATAAAATAAAAATCTTACCAGGAAATTCAAGTTTGAAGATATTTTTATGACCTACCCCCATGAAGCTACCCTTCTAGCAAATAATATGTAGTTTCTAAATAACTCTGACTCCCTCTAATGTACCGACCTTGCTCTCAATTTGACTTCGTCAATCGACAACAAAAGACTCTCCGAAAGAGCGGCCTATACCCTAGAAAGAGTCAGCAACATTCAGCATAGCTTCGTACCTACTCCTCACATCCACCGTTATATGAAGGCCCGAATATAATTTAAATTATTGCAAGGTTTGATTTGTCTTAAATACTATGTCAACCATGGAATTCTTTTAATACGACAATTTATAAAGATATCTAATAAAATAATGGGAAAACATGTCTAATTCTTATTGCAATACTAAATACAATACAAAATAATGTCTTGTAAACACACATACAAAACACTATATATTTCTAACAATTGACAAACCGTCGTAGTTTCGCAAATACAGCCGTAAAATTCCTATCCACTGGGTGAATGACAACGATATTTATGACCGACATAAATCCCCCAATTTAAAATACTCGTGTCCGAATGTACGTGGCGAATAGACTATATAAATGTCAAACACTTTTTCAAGAGCAAACCCGTAACACTTATTTTTCGATCGAATATCGAAATATATTATATTATATAAAGCAGGAAAGACAACAGTTCGATGGGTGTCGCGCAAATAAAACTGTGGAATTGCAACATAGCCGCTGTCGGACAAAAACGAATAGACTAGTAGTTGATGAACGAATATTTCGTCGTAGAAATGCGGACTGACAAAATGGAAACACAAATTGTCACTAACGACCTGCGGAGGACTATTTTAATTGTGGAACTGATACGAGGATGGCGAAAAATTCGTTCGTCGGATCTATTGTTGCCTTTGTTCTGCTGGAAATTTTAATAAACTAATTCACGAGGCAAGCTTTATAACTTTCGGTGTGTTTTTACTCATGACAGTTGATAAAATTGTGTCATACACAAAAACAAGAAGTAAAAGTCTCGGAACTATTCGCGAATTGGACTAAAAGCCAACCCCGAAATAAGCAAATAATCATATATATCATGCCTTCATTTCTCTGCTGTTTTAACGTTTATGCTTGCCATTTTCATTTGAAGTATCTTCAGCACTATATTTCCGAAAGGGTAGGCAGAGGTATAACCGCGGCACGACTAGCCAAACCCCTGACCTCGTGAAGTCAAGCCTGACACTGGACCGCTAGACCACAGAAGCGAGGGCGTTTTCATGTGCTCATTGAAAAATACATACATGCATATCTTCACGCCAAGTCACTTACGGGCTAGGCAGAGAGAAAAAAGTGCCTAACCTCACGATCCTGATCAACGTATCTGGCTTCCTTCACGCTCATTACCCTCCTCATATAAACACGCCGGTTTCAGTTTTATTGAAACATAAGGTAGCCTTTAACATACCGTTACAACCGTTAATATAACCGTTTAACCGTTATACATATAATTCTATCATTATACCGTGCTATTATTGTTGGTACTTGATAGAACCTTTTTTTTCTATTTTCATAGAACAGAGTATGTTTTATAAATTGAATACACTCGTAGCATAGCATTTTCTCAAGGTCAACATCTTAAGCCCTATTTTAAAAAAAAACTGCCTAACTAACTTCTGTCATACCCTAACACTTGACATCAAAGCTGAGGTTAAATGAAAATAGCGAGCAAACACACGGATGTTCTAATCAATAATTTACAAGAGATAATCATGACTTACAGACACCATAGATGTTATCGATGCGATACTGACTAACCAGTAGCCGGGATGTTAGGCCCATTGTGTAAACTTCTATCTATATCTACCTTCCAGACTGAAAAAAAAACATTCTGGCGGGCGGCAGCAATAAGTTCAGCATTGGTTCTATACTTGAACAGCACTATCAGGGGTGTTTGGTGGAAAAGTGCTAGTAAAATAAAAACAAATTAAATAATGAGTTGGAGAATGTGTATAAATTGATTTTTATCTGTAAAAAATAGAAGAATAGAAGTAGACTGCTGTGATTAACATGAATTCTTATTACGTGATCAGCACTAAAGGTACAAAGAGTTTGAAATATCTGAGGCTAGTGAAAATTCAGTTTTAAAATAAATCTTGGGAAAAATTAATTTCGCTACGAGATGTGTGTTGGAAAGCTAATTTCAAAACCGCAGTCGGGGCTCTGACATTCTTTCGCTTATTCTGAGCCTCTACCATGAGTTGGTATAGATTATGTTCGGTAAGTTACATGTCGAGATCTATGACATTTTAGTCAAAAAATATGTTTCTCTTAGTTGCCAATGGAGGCGCTGTTCAAAGTTTTCATACAAATATTTTACAGAGATGATAGCGAGCATAGTAAACTTGACAAGCGGAAAACTCATGGTAAAGGCTCTGAACTAAGTAGATTATAACGGTAAGCTTTAATATTAGAATTGCACATTATTGATTGAATCGCCTCTGTGGTCTAGCCATCCGGTGTTAGTCTTGTCTTTTAGTGGTTTCGGGTTCGAAACAAAATTGAAATGTGTATTTTTAATTTTCTAATTAAATTAACTTTGCCTGGAATTGCATATGTACCCGGTTGACGATAGGCTTGCTACCTATAACATGGTGGGATTAGTGTCTTCGACTAGTCGTGGGTGCCCTGGTTGCGCCTCTGCCTTCCTCTTGGGGGATGTGGGTGTGAAGATACTTACTTTTTTATTGATTGAAAGCTTTCATATCTAGTTAAATATATCCTGTGTAAAGTATTTGCCATGTCAGTAAATACACCTATTGGATCTTGATAAAATGAATATGGAATCATCTCAGACCTACATTTCCNCTGTCATATGTCAAACGACCTCTATTATGCTTACACGTTATATCCTCTTATTTATCCTCACAATGTACTTTTTTTATAATTGGATTTTCATATAACCTACTTTGTACAAATGTACAAACCCGTATTTTTTGTTTTTCAATATAATTTTAAACAGTACAGGAATTTACTTCCAAAAGGAGAAGGGGAACCGCGCAACAACTTCCTTGGGTAGTGATCATACGTCTTACCTATTGTAAAGGAATATCAGTTTAGTTACATACCATAGTTTACATTGATTCGGGCAGCATGCCACTTAAGTGGGTTCTAAGAAGGTTGTAAATAAAGGGTTAAAACATTGGTTTGTATCCAGCTGAAGGTAGATATAATCCAAATTAAAATATTCATCAGAAAATGGAAACACAGTTTTTTCTAAGGTTTCCATTGTTGAAATCTTTACAACCGTCTGGAACGTTTGTACTCTAGCTTCAAAACCAGTAGTAAAATAATTGTCTTACGTCATATGGTGATTTTATTTATTACTACATTGCTAGAGCCTTCAATGAAAGTTTTAAGTTTCAACTTTATTTAACACTCATGTAAGTTTTTAAGTAATTCAGGTCTATTTGCATCTTAAATTTTAAATTAAATATCCCTGGACAAGTTACAAAAATTCAATCTAACCCCAAAGTAAGCATATTATGTGCTTGTGTTATGTGTGTTAGTCAACTATACTAATTTATACATAGAAATACTTAAATAGATACCAGAATATATAAATTTAATAAACACCCAGACTCGGAAATGCAGACATCTAAATGTTCATCACACAAATGCCTGCCCCCGTCGGGAACCGAACCCGAGCCTCGCGGTTGGTCGCTGTAGTTAAGCGTGTACGCTAGCCACTCGACCAACGACGATGACGACGACGACTCTTAAGCTTCAAATTTGCTTGTATTTTGTATACCAGTGAGCCTTCTATACGTTAATACATTGACCATCAAAAAATGTACTTAGATACTTATTTTGAATAAAAAAATACAGTATTCTGTCTTTATATAAAGGAGCGAAAAGGCGTTTATACCTACGCATCTCATCTTTGGTATGCACTTGGTATAACTTTAATTGCGATTGCGCTACTATAAGGAACGGTCGATGTAACAGTTTTTTTTTTTATTTTGCAACCCATAGGTGTACGATTTGTGAATGTTACTTAAATTTTATAAGACCAATTATTTAATTGATATGCTAAAGAACAATTATAGGCTATATTGTGCTCTTTTTGAGCTTCGTTTGAGCGGTTAAGAATGGATTTTTGTAAAATTTGATTATCACAAACACCACTTGCATTTTTATCGATCGTTTACTATGTATTAAACAATTTTTATTTGTTTGAAAAAATATAATGTTTCTGATCACAAAATTAAAATTGGCAGGTATAACACTGAAGGCGCATAGCCCTATTACGTGTAGACGCACCGCTCGGCTGTAGGTATTTATTTCAAAAATATAGCTGGTTAGACTATTATCATAATACATTACCGTATAAATATTGCATTTCCATGTTGTTCAGTAGTCCGCGTTCATTCTTACATTAATTACCTATGACATAATATTCCACATATTATTTTCATTAAAGTGTTTGTTTAATTAAGTCTATTTAATGTTCTAGTCTTAATAAAATGTTTTCTAAACGAAATTTTTGTGATCCATCCTAACAGTACGTTGTTGTAGGTGACGTAAACTAAAGATGATGAGCATTTTATTACCTACCTATTAAGTAATATAAATTAAGAGCACTGGGTGGCTCCGGTTTTTGTTAAGTTTTAGGTGATATAATAGTTTCGGGTTTCTTCAGAATCAAAATTTAGAAGGAATAAAAATGAAATAATAACGCATTAACATATCATAATTATTTTCATGGATGATATTAAACTAGACTAGACATAAAAACTTTCTATCAATAATGAACGTTTCCAACATTAAAGCCTCGTGTCACAATCTACTTAGTTCAGAATAAGCGAAAGAATGTCAGAGCTCCAACTGCGGTTTCAAAATTAACTTTCCAACACTTAACTCGTAGCGATGACGCGTGAAATTAATTTTTCCCAAGATTTATTTTAAAACTGAATTTTCACTAGCTTTAAACATTTCAAACTGTTTCTACCTTTGGTGCTGATCTTAAAATAAAAATTCATGGTCTTTCAGCCAGTTTTAGAAACACCAATCCATGAATCACAAATCTACGATGTAGCTCTTGACAACAACTGGATAAGTGTTTTTTTGTTCTATTTCCTACAACAACACCATTTATATTTTAAAATCTAATTAGTTCCTACATTTATTTATTCTTTGCTCTAAACAAGCAAGTAATGCCCTTGAGATGTTTATGTCATGTAACATAAAGTATATACTCAAATACTGACATAAATGTATAAGTAACCTGACCCAGAAATAAAGATGTCAA
Organism: Calephelis virginiensis; assembly: GCA_002245475.1. NCBI lineage: Eukaryota > Metazoa > Arthropoda > Insecta > Lepidoptera > Riodinidae > Calephelis > Calephelis virginiensis. Next base: position 15,120 of record NJDC01001925.1, on the reverse strand, counting down.
AGTTCATCACACAAACATCTGGCCTTGTCCGAAACCGACAAGTCTTACCAATGAGTAGCAAAGTCAGAGTATACCGTAACCTCTCAGTCCAGAAGACCTATCAATATATTATCAGAGTTTGAAAATTCTTATCACCACCTCAAATTCACCTTTAACTTATGTTTCTCAAAGCTTCAGAAATATTAAAAGCTCAAAACCAGATGTTCTTTTACTTGACAAAAGCTCTCAAATTACGTTCCACCGTTCTTCGTACTTATCAAGACGGGGTCAAAAAAAGGTATTAGGATATTATGAAAAGTTAAATTTTCCCCCGAGAGCTTAATACTCATAATCTTACCAACTTTTAATAGGACGGACCCAAATTTGGCAGCTATTATTGAAGAAATATGCGCTAAGGGTGCACCATCTGTGGAATTTTATCTAAATTATATCGTATTTCAACGTAAGAACAGTTGGATTTGAGCGCTCACTAGGGTGAAGCGAAACGAGCGTAATTTTTTGAGCTGCGAGTCGCGTAAAATTAGTTGTGCTTGCTGCGTGACGTAAACAGAGCCTTTAGTAAGTTACTTGTCGAAATCTATGACACTTCTGGTCTAAAAATGTATTTCTCTGAGTTACCAATAGAGGCGCTGTTCAAAGTTTTCATACAAATAATTTACAGAGACGGTAGCGAGTATAGTAAACTTGACAAACCGTAAACTCATGGTAATGGCTCTGGCCGTTTGTCACAGGATGGATAATAGCGTATCGCGTACAGAAGAGTCACAGATGTGCAAAACGCAAGCAAAGTTGAATCTTAAGATTTGTAGCAAAGGCTCATATTGCACTGAGCAAGTAAACAAGATTTACATAAAAACTTATGCATGTCAATCAAAATTGAAACTTATAGTGTTGTTTGAAGGCTCAGTTTGCGGTGCTCGTAAACGTGCTCTTACTTTTTGCAAATAAATCTGCATTCTACGGAAGCCGCGGGCAAGCAAACGCGTGAGTTCTTAACATAAAAGAGTTAACTGAAGAGTGAAGCCTGCTTCATTATATGCTGCATCCGGTTTTCAAAAAATGCAAACCTATTTCCAACATATAATATACGTTTTACAATTAATATGCAACCAAACACAGCGACTCATTTATTTGAAAAATATCCCAAAAAATACGCTTATATGATTGAATACTGTTTTAAAATTACGTTTTTTTATTTCATTATTATTTTTGATAACTTTCAGACATTTAATATATGCTGCATATTATAGAATCGTCAAAGAGGTTATGAAAATGTTTAAGAAAAAATAATTTATCCATAATATATTTGTATACTAGCTACCTGTTCCGGCTTCGCTCGTATGGTAATTTTTTTGATTATAGATTTAAATATAAGCTATCCTATCTCTCAAGTAGGATCAAACTGCACAAGGTGCGCAAATTGGCTTAAATAGTTTAAGCAGTTTAGGAGTCCATCGCGGACAAACAAAGTGACACGTAATTTATGTATTGCCTGTGTATAACATGTAAGCCAGTTTATCTTTTTATTATCGCACTATATAAATTCTTCTAAACCCTTTAATTTTTACATTTTTCAAAGAAAGAAGAAAATGTCTTCAGAGATTCAAGAGCTATGACTATTATAAATCTGATTTTTATCTGCCAAGATGAATTCATTTGACAGTAAAACTTAGAATAGCGTAGTAACAGGACATAACTATCGATATATTATTATACATATCGATATATTCTTAAAATATTTTTTCTGTAAAATTAGTTAAAACTTATTCCAAATTAAAATTAATGAAGTCATTTTCAATAATTGTCTTTTGTTGGACATGATAAGAATGTATCTATCATCATCCGAAACTGAGATTATTTGACGGATGAAATAAATGAACACCAAAGGTGGTAATGATGCGTTTCCAACCTGAGGCCGGGGTGTTAGGCCTTGAGCAAAAGTAAGTAAGTATACACACGTACACGAACACGTAATGACGTTATGGCGGCAGGAATAGGTAAGGCGGTGGTACCAATCCGGGTGAGTCGCTGCGAAACTTTACCACCTAGTCAGATGTCACGGTGTTAGTGATATAAGCCTATGCTCGCCTTTTACGAGCTGCCTGGCAGGAAGGCAAATGGTCTGTTCTGCAAAAAAGCCCAACACGGGTTAACGGGTTTAGATGATATTTATAGTCAACGATACAACTACACTGATATAAATCTCACGATCCTTGCAGATATTTCTAGCTTCCTCAACATCCATTAACTTTTTTAAAGAAACACGCCGGTTTCGGAATAAACTGATAACCACAGTATGTCACTCATCTGACCGAAAATTACACTGAAATTAGGAAAAGTATACACATTTTCTCCCATACAACTTGTCAGTAGCTATCGATATCAAACGGTGCCAAATTTGGCGGGCCATCTAGTTAGTATATTCATGCCAAAGCATTAGCAAATAAGTATTAGTGAAAAAAGGAAGGTGACAAACACTTCCTGGGCAAACTCTATAAAACATTGAATAAGATCATTATTATAAATCAGCTAATGAAAACAATAAATAAAGAGTTCCACCTTATATTTCCGACACCATTTGCAACCTCGTACAAGGAAAACTTTACCTTACTGACTTTTTCTTTTAAATCGACCCAAAGCCAGATTCTCTTTTAATATTTGAAATGAGCTCCGGCATTCTTCGGATTTGTTTAGTCCGTAAGTTGAAAATACCTTTTCAGAGCTAGAGACGCTTTTTATTCCATCTTGTTTGCAAAGGACTGTTCGAGATCCAAGATTTAACGTTTATATTCCTATTAGTTGGAACTTACGGAACCATCTTGATGGCCTAATTAGATTTTTTTGTATTTTTCTAGTTTCTAAGGAACGAGATGAACTTTATTTCGTAAATTCAATTCAATTCATTTATTGTTTGCGTGAAATAGTTTTACAAGGTGTTATTAATAATACATTTAGAGCTTATTTCGCTTATTTTTTAATATTACAAACATACAAATTCAATGTATGTTTATATAATGGTAAAGTCCAGGGCTTCTAGGGCTTCTAGACTGCATACATGGCAAATATGTAACCCTATTGTGGAAGTCGGCTATCCTAGCCTAATAAACCTAACCTTTGTATATTACCTTTATATATTCATAGGCTTGCTTCCTCTCACATTTTAAGACTTAGTGTCTTCGGCTAGCCGTGAATGCCCTGGTTGTGCATCTGCCTTCCTCTTCGGTGATATGGGCGTGAAGAGACTAAGAAAAATTTAATAACATTTATGGAGTATTTATCATAATTAAAACAACCAAAGAATTTTATTGTTAAATATGACACAAAATGAATAGTGGGATCTTGACAAAATCTATGTGGACCATCTCGGAATCCTTAGTTATCATAAAAAAGAAATAAATTGCGAAGTGGTGGACCTTCGAGCTGATTTTTCTAAATTTTACTGTTCTTAAAATATAATTTAAACTTATCCATTATACATGAAGCCTTATCATAAACACAGTCCATTTAAAACAGCAACACAGAACAGTAGAGGAACAGAGGAGAGCGAATACAGTATCTAGTCCTAAATAGCCACGTTAAAGAGATATATCGACTGAAACGTCGAGAATGGCTCGTTCATGTAAGCTAAACCACTTTTAGTAAACAGCTCTCTGCAATGCTAATAGAAATACTAGCGAATTTATTTGACAGCTACGAAATATGGACTGAAACGTTGAAGAAATTTGAGAATATCTTATTTGAATTTTGTATTAAACGAGATCACAATTCAATTTTTGGAATCCTCAAAAATATTGAATGCTGACCATTACTTTATTTTGTTGGTCTGGTACACTACACTTAATGGAGTTCAATTCTTGAGTTGATGATTTTTCCAATTTTCTAATTTAAAAAAAAAATGTTGGTCGGGATTGGAAATGTACCTGGTTGGCGATAGGCTTGCCACCTATCACATTATGGGACTAAGTGTCTTCGGCTAGTCGTGGGTGCCTTGGTTATACCTCTGCCTACCTCTTCGGGGATATGGGCGTGAAGATACTTACTTTTTTTGCCATTAAAATCAAATTAGTATTTTTCATTTTTATAATAAAAAACAACGTTGCCAGTAATTAAATAAGTGTCGGTTAGCGATAGGTTTGCTACCTATCACATTGTGGGTCGTCTTGGATTAGTTGTTGGTGCCCTGGTTATACTTTTGCCTACCCTTTAGGAATAAGGGCGTGAAGTTACTTTGTACTGTATTTTACGTTTTGATCGTTGGTATGTAACGACGATACGACGATAGTCGCCCGCTTTCAGTGATCGAGTACTTTACATTACTAGTACGTTGCACCGGTCAATTTCATGCATATAGCACGTCGAGTTGCAGGGACTCAACTGCAGCTGCACTACGGCCTTTTAAACAAAAATGTATGCATTATTTACTATTTTTTAAAAACAAAATTCTGATCATTCTAAAATTAACATGAGACTACCTCAGAATCATAAAAAAATATATATCAATATCGGTTCGTGATTGACCGAGTAATCGCGTAACAAAAAAAAAAAAAAAACGGCCAAGTGCGAGTCGGACTGGCGTACGAAGGGTTTCGTATTATCATTTATCTATTAAAAATTACGTTTGTTGTTTGGGAGCCCCCCTTCAATATTTACTTCATTGTTATTTAACTATTTATTTTGAAAGGTAATATAAAATTAAACATTCGGTGAAAATTTTAAGCGTCTACCTGTTACCGTTTTTAATATTGAGCAAAAAAATACGAAAAATACACGCTTATTGTATGGGGATTTTATTTTTCACTAATATACATTTTTTTTAATTTTCAGTAAATTTTGTTACAGCGGCAACGGAAATACACCATATTTTGTAAAAATTTCAGCTTTCTAGCCGTCACGTTTTATGAGGTACAGTCTGGAGACAGACAGACAAACAGCGGAGGCTTAGTAATACTTAGGGACCATTTTTACCCTTTGGGTACGGAATCCTAAAAAATAACAGTCGATTTTTTTAGTCGTATAATAACACTATTGGTAGTCAGTCACGTCATCACATTCATCCATTCTTACGTCGATAAAACACTACAGTGACAATAATTTCTACTAATATGCCAAT
>NJDC01001924.1:153500-186640 GCA_002245475.1 Calephelis virginiensis | reverse complement strand
ATTAAAGTCACAAAATTGTTAAATGGTCACAAATTTAATATAAACATAATTACTTAATGTTACTGCAACTATCATACCACTCCACATTTAGGTGCCACTGATCAATGGAAATTCAAAAATATTATTATATAATTAATTTTAACATTAATTTGTTTACAAGATTGAATCATCTATATATTAAAATGTAATGCCAAAACTTTGGACCCCTTTTTGTGAAAAGCTTTTTTTTAACGTTCGGTTGCGATTTTCATACAAAAGTTTTTTTTTAAATTTTCTCAAAAAGTACATACTTATGCGCTGCGGCGATACTTGAGGACGGTTCTAGGGAGTCCCCTCTCCCCCCTCCCACTTTTATTTTCACGTAAAATTCGGGGTATGCCATTCTAAATTTTACCCAGTAACACAAATTGAATCTAACCTCAAAGTAAGCAAATGATATGCTTGTGTTATGGGTGTCAGTCAAGGATATTATTATTGTACTACAATAAATTTAATAAAACAACCAGACCCAGAAAATGCAGACATCTAAATGTTTATCACACAAATGCCTGCCCCCATCGGGAAACGAACCGGACCCCTCGGTCGGTGTAGTTAAGCATCTACGCTAGTCAATCGACCAACGAAGCATCATTCATTACTGAGAAATTTCAGCTTTATTTAAATGTTATTAATAGAAGTCAATGGTACAGCTGAAAAGCTAGAGTTTAAATGAATATGTCACAAGCTAAGACCTGATCCAAATATCACCTAATTAACTGTTACATAAAACCAATTTATTGAAGCTATGTTTCACACACAACAGTTGAACAATCTTACATATCTAACCTATATCAAAACTATGCATAATCCTTTGCTTACCCTTATATTTGGATAAATAAACAGTAAACCATCTATTGAACAACAATTACTATATTACTTGATATGAATAAATTTAAATGTTTTATTATTGGAAATATTTGGTGTTGGTCTGGGCTCCTTTGCAGAATAGACCATCTGCCTTTCTTGCCAATTAGCTCGTAAAAGTCGAGCATACGCTCGTGACATCTGACTAGGTGGTAGAGTTTCACAGCGACTTGCCCGGATTGGTACCACCGCCTTACTTATTCCTGCCGCCATAGCGTGTTTCGGTTCGGAGGGTAAGGTAGCCGGTAAACTTACTTTTGCTCGAGGCCTAACATACTGACCTCAGGTTAGCAGCGCACCATTACCATCTTTGGTGTCTCTAGGCGGCGTTAATTTCTTACCATCAGGAAATCCGTCTGCTTATTTGCCTTCCTATAAAACAAAAAAGAAATCTTCAATTTAATAACAAAAAACTATAAGGATCTTCATACGGTGAAAAATTTGTAATTTGGTTCTAGCAAGTACTGGAAAAAAAAACACAAATATAAAAAGATAGATACAGGCAAAATAAAAATAACATTGATTAAAGGAACTAAATCTGAGTATACCTTGTGGTGATGTATCCCTTCACGGAGTTCAGAAAGGTTTTAATAAGCAGAAATAATTCTGCCAATGTTAAGGTGATTTAAATATAGAATTTAAGAATTTTATGGCAAATTTGCTAACTTACACAATATGACGAGTAGGAACTTTATGTTTATATTCTAATACAAGTTATAATTTATCAATATCAACAATGACATTCACAATTGAAAAAAAAATTAAACATTACTTACGTTTGTTTTTGGCATTCTCGTCCATCAGCATGTTGAAATGGTGGTGGCGGTTCCACGCTGCCATTTTGCCTTCGTGCGGAGCCCCGAGAAGCACCAGGGCCGCCCCGGCGGGCCCAACTCCGTCTAGGGGCTCCAGTGTCCTCAATGCACTAACTTTGTCACACACTCATAACCCAAGAGACATAGCTAACACACGCACACTGGCCTAATACGCCGTCGCCCAGGACGGCGATGTCATCGGCGCCTTCTTGCGCCGCACATGCCTTTGCACTTCCGCTACACGCACTTAATGATGCACTCGCGAGTAAATAAGCACGAATATCACGGCACCGAGCGGTGATTCACCTCCTATGCTCGCCGCGCTCCGCACTGCAGGCGGACTGTGCCGTTCGGCCGGCGCCCGCGAACCCTACCAGACTGACACCCAAACACACGTCCGCCGTCACGTGTGCGCTTACTGCGCCCTAAGCACTTCAACACCACCGACACAATCCTTCAACTAAAAATAACAAAAACAATTTATCACAAGAAAAGAATTTTGTTCCGTATCATTAAAATGAATGAATGCACCGAAACGAAATGCTACGAGAAAGAGCAAGATAGCCGACGCGATTTCCCTTCTTCGATCCGATCTTGCGGGTTAAACCGAACTGAGGACCGCGAACAAAATAATAACAAATGTGCATGAGATTCTCCTTATTGTGTGCACGTGGGTTGCATTACAATAAAAACGTTTTAATAATCACCAACATAACTTAATTGTAACACGGACAGAAAAAATAGTTGTAGATTTAGGATACCCAGTCAGAGCAAACAGCAAACCTGAGAATGATTTCGAATTTGATAAAACGCGAACTATATTTTCACTTTCCACAGAAATATTTAAAAGAATTTATCAGTTTTCAGTTTACGTGCAGCTGAATTGTTTTTTATAACAACACTATAAGTAAACAAAACCCGTAATACATTCAATAAATCATTGCATTGCAATGAAAATCGCGAACGCGTTGTTCAAGCGCGACAAGTAGGACAAAACATGGCAGACTCAACGAAAAAGCATAGAAGTTTGTCTATGGTCGATTTTAATTTTAGACTATGGTTTACGATGCGTTCAATTTAAAGTAATTGCAAATTCTGCTTTTACTGTTATAATTTTTAATGTTTAATTTAAAAATAAATAGTACATATATCACTTACGAAATCAATGTCAAAATAAGTCACATGATACTTAAGCACTTGAAAAACTTAATATATTTGTAACCGCGAGAAAATTGTAATATCTCACAATTAAAGCCTTGTTAATTTTTCAGTTTTCTCAAAAACAGTTATTCTTTAAGTAAGTACCACCTTGTTATTTGTATTATAATAAGGTTCGTAATATCACCGAGGATTATGAATTTTTAGGTAGATACTATGGCAATCACCTATTGTATATACTGTGGTGTGAACCATTGACGCATAAAGTTAGGGTCCTACTGTCTGTGTTTTTGCAGATTAGATTGATCCAGGTTCGACCACCAAATCTTATGTACCTATGCGTCTTAAGGGGATGTAATGGCATTTTATCATCTCTCTGATCGATAAGAAACCCTTCAATGTGGAAGCGTTTGAGTCGCTTATAATCACGCGTAGTCATATAAGCTGGACAAAATTACTGACATATTGTAATGTCAACCTACATATCGGACATCGCTTTTACTTACTATGTTGAAAACGCAGCACGCACCACGCCTGTTTTACTCAGACCAGGCATCACCTGCCGCGGCCTGTTGCCTGGCGGGAATTGGGACTCTAGCTTAATACATGCAGGACTGAACCTTCTTATTACTATTTATAGTAATGAGAAGTCTATAAACTTTCGCACATAAAGCAAACGTCATTTCTCTGCCTCCATAATATCTAGACAAAATGTGCTATGGTAGAAGCTGTTATTAGATGTGTATGTATCAGGGTTGTTGCTGATGCAGGTTTTTGAAGTTATACTTCTTTTATAGGAAAAAATTATGAGAGTGAATTTTTACGATGCGCGCGCACACCGACAGATAAATGTGACAGTCTGAAGTTAGTTGCTACCGACAGAAAAAAGCATACCCTGAAGTTAGTTGCGAACCTTTTTATTTGGTATTTTTGGATTGTTACGCCCACGCCAAAGAAGTATAACTTATTAAGTGCGTACATGAGTACACACACACTCTTTTTTTGCACATCAGCTGATGCTGATGCTGACTTTTTAAAATAAATATCAGCTGACGCTGATGGTGATTTTTTAAAATGAATATCAGCTGATGCTGATGCGGATGCTGATTTAATGAAAAAAATGTATGTTCACGCACACATATCTGCAGTGATAGGCAGAGGTAAACCAGATTACCCACGATTATCCTTAGGTACTTTAGACCCACAATGTGATAGTTGGCAAACCTATCGTCAACCAGACACCTATCCAATCCAAGGGCAAGTTTGGTTTAATAACGTGAATAATCCTTTCCAAAAATAGTACTTAAAAATAGTATCTTTATTTACTAATGTAAAATACTTCCATACCTACTTCACTTTTTAGTGACGTAGGCATTATTTATAAAACTATATCTCACCAAAAACATTTTATGTAAAATGTTGCCAAGACAACCACATAAGGTTTGCTCTGTGAAAAAGATAACAGATCTCATGTAGAGCCAAGCTTCTGAATCTACACGACCTAAGTCTACCGAACCTAACTTCACAAATTCTACATATCAGTAAAAAGATATGGCTTCGTCGTTTTGCTACCATCGTGGAGATAATGCGAATATTAGTTTCTGAAGTAAGTAACGAAACAGCCAAGTCATACATTATTACTAATGCATAGAATTTGTGTAATTAGGGTCAATAGAGTTAGGCCGTAAAGATTTAGAAGCTTGGTTCTACATGAGAACTGATATCTTTTCACAGACCGAATCTTATTTAGTCGTATTGGCAACATTTTATACGAAACGTATATGGTTTGATATCAGTTCTTTTTATAAGTTGCCAGGTAGTGTTTTTTTTTTCTTTTTTTGGGGTGTATTTCTTGCACATCGACAGTTCCGGTTTTTATATCTCATTCGTTGTCTTTGTTTTTTTTTCTTTGATAGTTTATCGATTACCATATAACATTTACCGCTTAATCAGGATGATATTTCACTCCCAAATTTTAAGGGATGGGGAGCGAAAGTTATTAGTTTATCTGGAAGCACGGTAGTGTTTTTTTGTATTCTGAACTTTGTTAACCTACATACCAAATTTCGGCTTTACATACCAAAGGCAGATGCTCTATTCTACAAAGGAACCCGAACCAACACGGGAAAAATATTACAGAAATGGCATAATTTTATAATTAGCAGTAGCTAGTATCATAATATAAATGCACTAAAAACACTATTTTTGAAAATCAGTGTATCATTTCAAATGTTTTGTGACTATGTCGCATCAACTTTTATTTCCTCTAATAAATTTAATTTCATTGTACAATACGAATAGTACTGAACAAAGTACTTAACTTTGGCATCATATTGTTTAAAAAACACCAACAAGCTACATAGCCCAGACTCAGACTGTGCCCAGCACATTAGCAAATAGCAGGTAGATAGGTAGCTAAAGATGTCCGACACCGTATTAGGAAACAACGATGTTGACAATGGATGACAATTATTTAATTCACTTTTAGCAAAAGTAATACGCATACAGCCACATTTCTACCAAAACCTACCAAGTTTAACAGTATTTAACTAAGCACTGTCAAAATGTATTTTATGAATAACAAATTTTTAACAATGTTTAAGGCTTAATCAAATGATTAGTTAAACAATGTTTAGGAGGTTATTTAACTACTTTTTATGAATAAGACAGTGCATGTTTAATTATTCTACTATTGATACTATATTCTGAGAATATTAACTATCTGGAACATCGAAACTAACTCTATGAGGGATCAAAAACGACAAAAGACTGAGAACAGGTAGGTAGTGCCCTTGCGCTACGCTTGGCTTGTCTTGGCGGGGGCATTACCGTGCTCTCAGATCAATTACTTCAAAAAATTATATAAGTAGCCAAAGTGTTTGTTTACCAATTGTGATGATAAGTAACTTACATTTATATATATGTGATAAGTAACGATTTATGATCTTTGATTGGTCAAAAATTTCTGCCGCGGAACGCACTCAACGGACATGTCACGACCCGACAAAATCAAAAATCAGCAATAAAATCAGTATCGATTGATGCGGACGCTGATGCGGATGCTGATGTTGAAAACAATGCTGATAATTAGCTGATGCTGATGCTGATACTGATATTTGCAACAACCCTGGTATGTATGTCTACTTCACACACTTACCATTACAAAATAAAATACCATTGTAGTAGTAAAATATTTAAGAATATGTCGTTGTGAAGTTGGACACATATTACCGGATGCCACTGACAGACGCTGCTGTCGTGGTATCTAGATAATGAAAGTACTCTGGGCCTTGCAAACTGCCGAATGTAAGCTTAAGAGACATTATTATTTAGAGGGATTGAACTGTTCCCTTCAAAGCCAGCAACAAGGGCTGTCTCTCGGGAGACCGTACCTCGACTTGGTGCTGCGTTCTGGTTACTGGGTAGACTAGTGGAGGTATAGTGGCAGCTCAACGCTCGGCGTCAGGTACCGGGCGCAAGAGAGGTCTTTGTCGCCTAGACGTGTGTAGTGAATTTGTGTTGTTGGGATTTGGAGGGAGGCTCGCGTTATTGGATCCGGTAGATCCGATAACACGTGACGGGGTCTCCTAAGTTTGGCGGATGCGTTTACGGCTGGTGTGTAGTCACACGCGGGTGCTAACACTGGGTTAGGGTGGGCAGCCGTTATTTCAAAGTAACGTTCCGATAGTTCTTTGAAATGCTGCGCTATTGTAGGCAAATCTAGGTCACGATGTAAGTCCACGTTGCGTACGTATCACGTACGCTGCATTTTTATAGGGGTTTACTTCTATACGCCACTTCCTGAACCAGTTGCCCAGGAGAGTGGCGGAGCTACGTAGGGTTCTGCCTATAAACTGTCCGTTATGGCTAAACGTATATAGTGCCTTGTCGTCCGCGCGTCCGTCGTTCGTGTACAGGCTGTATAGCAAAGGTGAGGGCACTGAGCTATTGCTTAAGTATTACAAACAATTTGCTCCTTTTTAAGTTTGTAAGAAGTATTTTCACGCCTGTACCATCGAAAAGGTAGGCAGAGGTACAATCAGGACACCCACAACTAGCCGAAAACACTAAGGTTTATTTTCATGAACCACTTATTTTAATAAGATGATGGATTGGGCTAACCTTTTTCAAAAGTCCAATTTTCATTTTTTAGAGTTATTTAAAGAAACGACGCAACGCAAGTGATTTGTGACTCGTTGTGCTTAACAACAACAACAACAAAGTTTCTTTATGTAACTTGAGGACTATTTATAAACACTATGGAGGGTAGAGGTAAGGAGAACCGTCTCATACGGGAGAAAGCTTGAAAAAGTGTCCAACTTTCAGCACTAAATAACAGTTCAAAAATCCTCCAGAATGGCGCTAGTGTAGGCACGGGGTAATAGTAAAATGTCAAATGGTAACACTGAACCAAAGCACTGAACTCTACAAATACAATAGCAACCGTGAGAGTTTTGGCGCCATCGTGAATGAAGATGGTCGTAATTTTTTCACAATTATTGAATTTAGTGTAAAATATTAGTAAAATTGGTTAATTTAGGTGGGAATTAGTTTGAATTTGTTCAGTGAAAGTGCACTAATGAAATAATCATAAAGAAATTAGTGTATCCACCGCTTTACTCAAGACCCAGAGAAGACTGTGTAAATAGTGACTAATGACTGAAATAAAGAATTAATACGGAAGACATAAATTGAAAATATATAACAAGAACAAGATTTATTAATACAGAAGACGTGGCTGTATGGACACAGATCCTTTGCCTTTCCCCGACTGGGATAAAATTAAAAAACAACAATAGCAATCGTCCATTTTGTTTTCGATTCTGACTTTTGAAAGGTTCGATGTTGTAGAAACATTGCGTGTTGTTTTCTGGATTCATAAAATTGCGTTTTATTTTGTGTTCTGAATTAAGCACATCTAAAATATTAAGTAAACTGAAGCTTCAAAGATAGTTTGAGTATTTTACAGTTTAATCAAATTATTTACAACTAAACATCATAAACTGTTGCCATCATGCCCAAACGTGGAGGACCTAGGAGGATGTGGAAGCAAAATGAGCATTTTGGTTAGTAACCTCACTTAATTTTAATATTATTTTAAGGTCGTTAAATAAATATTGTGTGCTGAATATAGGTTATTGTTTCACTGGTCTTTAATCCTTTTTTTAGAACATGATGACCGTGTACAAACCAGCAACACTAGACGTGTAAGTTTTAAGCCTGGCACAAATAAGGGAAAAAATAAATACCGATCATGGAACGAAGCTTCACACCTATTAATAGACGGAGATATCGATATGGGTGCATCTGGAGGGCAACATCTGAAAAAAAGCTACAAAGGAAGAGGACGAGTTAGTTCGCCTGCGCCCAGGCCGGCACGTAGGAAATTCATTCCAGGCCTATTGCCTTGGTACCAAATAATCATTCCATATGGAGCCAAACATGACAAAGATGTAATACTAAAAGCTCTATTAGGCTACATGTCCCCTGACGTCTTTATACCTCATTACTATAAAGTAAATGGGAATGCTGCAATATTTTATGTTGATGATGTTGACATAGCAGAAAAACTATTTCATGCAGACAGAAAGATATTCATGTCTGATGGATTTAAATTGATGACAATAGTAAAGAATACTCTCCCTAATGTGAAAGTTGATGATGAAATGAAAGAGAAAATGAAGCTAGTTATGGCCAAGAGATATAATGCTGCTACAAAAGCTTTGGATCTGACAAAGTTTCATGCTGATCCAGGTAATTCAATGTTTTTTAAAACCAATGTGATAAAGTTTCAGTTAACAATTTACTGTTCAAATCTGCAAATGGCTTACACTTATCATTTGAGTGATTTACAAATCACTAAGTGCTCTTACACACAAGCGGCATGTCACCAACGACATAGGTAACTGCAGTCGATACACGTCGGCTACAGTCGCCACTTGTCCACTGCCGCTCTAACAAGTTAGGTTATATAAAATTATAATTTTATTCTTTAAAACATGCTACTGGACATATGACATTTATTGCATTAATTCTGATTATTTTGTTTTTTTTTACAAACATATTTACACAAAGTTTTAGATAAAATAACTCTCTTGACATTACTTTATATGTTGTGTTTAATTAGATACATTATTTATGCAAGAATTTAAACAAAACCAATGTTACAAAGTAAACAAAGCAGTAGAAACATTTTGAAACTTCCAAGATTTGATTATGGTCATTCTTGCCTCTTTTATAATGTAATAACAACTTTGAAGGAATTGTTTTTGGAATTGTTAAGAAACATCTAAGCATCTTATATTGAACTTGATTAATTTTTTGATTTTATAGATTTGCAAGACATATTTTGTGCCTTATTCCGTCCTGTGATAATGTTGGCTGCTGTAGATATAATTGCGGAAAACATTCCCGACTTAGAAGCTTTGAACTTAAATGACAACAAACTCCATGGCATTGAACATTTGAAAATACTGCCGATTAAGTTTAAAAATCTAAAAATCTTGTATATGGGAGATAATCGGGTAATTATTTACAAATTTTAAACATTTACTTTGTTAATAATTAAGAAATAATCTAGGTTGGTAATAAATTGTTTTGTTATTTTCCTGAGGGGTGTGTGAAGAGTCTTTGAAACTACCATGTGTTGAAAAATTTACACTGAAGAAAGTAATAAATGTGAGGTAATCTAAGCAGATTTGCTAGGACTGACACTTGGCTTTTGAAACTCTTACCTTAGGACTATATATTGATTTATTAATATAGATATGTATTATAAATAAATGAATAAATATCCTTGAACAAGTTACACAAATTGTATCTAACCTCAAAGTAAGCAAATTGTATGCTTGTGTTATGGGTGGTAATCAGCGATTCTAATATATAGAAATACTTATATAGATAACAGAATAAATTTGTTGAACACCCAGACCCAGAAATGCAGACATCTAAATGTTCATCATAGAAATGCCTGCCCCCGTCGGGAGTCAAACCCGAGCTTTGTGGTTGGTCAGTGTAGCTAGGTGTGTATGCTAGCCACAATTAAAATAATATAATATAGTATAGTATGATATAATAATTAGGAGTATTATTAGAATTTTGGTGCTACTTGATAATTTAGTCATATTAATTGTCATAGATAGGCATATGCCTTAATTTAAATTATTAGCACTTTATTTAAGTTATTATGCAATATTTTGGAGACCATTCAGACTCTTACTGTTATGTAACTGCTTGATCTGTTTGGTACCTCCAAACAGATCAATTGGCCTTTTATTTCTTAAATTTTAAAATTGTCACTGCATGTAATTATGCCTTCTTTTATTATATTACATTATTTTATTATTATTTTTTTTGATTTTGATTGATTTAA
This sequence comes from Calephelis virginiensis, assembly GCA_002245475.1. Taxonomy (NCBI): domain Eukaryota; kingdom Metazoa; phylum Arthropoda; class Insecta; order Lepidoptera; family Riodinidae; genus Calephelis; species Calephelis virginiensis. Next base: position 176,392 of record NJDC01001924.1, on the reverse strand, counting down.
TGTACTTTATAAGCATTATTATTGAAAAATATTAGTTTTCTGCACTTCTCCTACACATAATTTTAATAATTATGTCAAAAATACCCTAACGAGAAAAGCTTATTATAAGATTGAGGAATATTTTGCTGACAATGCAGCTTGGAAAACAGGATAAATTTTAATATAATAGGGTTTCAGAATTAAATTAAATTATATTCTTTGTTATTCATCATTTCTTGACATTTTTAAATTTGTTTTTGACACACATATATAGGTATATACTTATTTTGAATAAATAGAAGAAAAATAAACAAACAAACATAAACTATAAGTGTACCAAATTTTGTACTCCTGCATCCACGCAGTTTTCGTAAAAAGGGATCCAAAAGTTGGGCATCATGTATTAATATATAGATTATGTCATAAATTGTAGTAGATAGTGTTTCCAGAATATGGTGGGTATTCCATCAACAGTATTAAAAAAAAAAAAAAAAGGTTCTCAATAATCGGTCTTGTTTTATGTATTTTCGTGATTACTCCCACAATCCTAACGCAGGTTGGCAACGCACCATTTGGTGTCTTTGTCTTTGGTGTCTCTAGGCGGCGTAAATTTTTCCATCAGGAGATGGATTTCTTGCTTGTTTGCCCTCCATATCATTAAAAAAAAATAATAAAATATTAAAATATCATTAGACAAATTATACGAATTGAATCTATCCCCCAAGTGTGTAAATTATATGCTTGTGTTATGGGTGTTAGTCAATGATACTAATACATAGTAATACTTATATAAATACTAGAATAAATTTAATACCCAAACCTTGTAATGTAAATATCTAAAATTAAATGTTCGTCACACAAATGTATGCACCTGTGGGGAATCGAACCCCAGCATCTTTGTTAGTTGGTGGAGTTGGGTGTATACTCTCATTGTTAACCAGTTTGGCTGTCAATAATTAAAGATAATTTTATATTTGTGACATTAAAACCCTGCCATTTTAAAACCTATGTCCAAGGTTTTATTTTATTGAAATAAGAAAGATAAAGAGCAGAACATAAGAATGACTTTTTTTTAGTATTGGAAGACCAACAAGCAGAGGAATTTCTTGATGGTAATAAATTCTCTTCGCCTAGATACACCAAAGGTAATAATGGCGTGTTACCAACCAAAAGTTATTAGGCCTCAAGTAAAAGAAAGTTTACTGGCTACCTTACCCTCTCACCGAGAACATGTCAACGGCAAGAGCTGACGTTTTGGCGGTAGGAATAGGTCACCTTGACTTGAATTTTTAAAATGTTTTTTAATTACTTTTATTTTTTTTAGATACCTTTTATTGGTTCTCTGGACCCCCTCAAGCCGTTGCAGCTCGTGGAACTGTACCTCAAAGGCAATCCCTTGGTTAACAGGTTCAGTGACCATGACATCTACGTAAGGTAACATTGTTTGCATTATTTCAGGCTTGGCATATGAAAAATGCTGTGACTGTTAATATCCTTGTGATAGTTGACAGAGGAGTTGTAAGGACAAGGAGATTTGTAATGAATGAAACTAAAATGTCAGGTGAAAAGGTCACAAGGTCTAGATATAAATTCTACTAATTCTAGATATTTACAGACCTATATTCAATAACATTTATGTTTTTGTATTAAAATATTCTCTTTGGTCTAATTCAGTAGATTCAGATACAGTTCAGTGAAAAGGCATATTGTAAATACAATCCATTTGGTTTCAGTCAACTTAGATTTGCTTTAAATAGAAGTTTTAGAACTCAGAAATTTTGAAATTTCAAGTTTTTATTGTGAATAATATTTTCGCGAAAGGAGTTGGGTTCTGTTCTTTTTAATAATTTCAAATTGTACACAACAAACATACTCACACAACAGCACCAAACATATTCTATAAAAAAACACCGTAACAAAAAATAACTGAGCTCATAACTCAAGTAATGAGCTCATAGCATAACTTAGTTCAAAGCAGTTTTGTAGTACTTAATTGCAAATTGAAATCTATTTTGACATTCAACACTTTTTGTGGAAATATAATAACGTTTTGTGAAACTGAATTAGTAATTCAGTGAGATATCATGTAAATACAGACACATGCCAAAGATATAACCAGTGACAGTAAATTGTAAATTTTACCTAAAAATTGCTTTTACTATTGTTTAGACTATTATGATTTAGGCGAATACCACAGTTCACCGCTCGTGGCTCTGGGTGTGCGTATGTAACGCGAATTTGACCCTATGTATATTATCGCCGGACAGAGATGCGATGGCAGTGTGTTGTACCATGCTGGTTTTGTATACAAATTGAGATTTATCAGTACAAAGTTAAACTCCACATCACCGCAAAACAAATTAGCCTGCAGTGCAGTGTGATATCCGCCTAAATGTAACTGCATAAACATGAAATTTATAAAGATAGTTGCTGCCCCCAGAAGAGTATTGACACAACACACTACAATTTTTTTTATTATTAAAAATGTGACGTCATAAACTTATCAATGTCTAAACAATTGAATCACAGAAATATAGAATTCTTAAAATATAATTTGTCAGTAGCATTGCTAGGTTGATGACATCATTTTCTTAGCCCAATCTATATGTATGTGTAGTTTTAATATTAAATGCTTGTGGAAGTAAAATGATTAGGTGAATTTGATATTTCTTTATAATCCATTCCAAACATTATTTGAAACTCACTTTGATTTCTTACTATTTGTATTAATATATTCTAATTAGCATATATTCTTAAAATTTGGTACTTATATTTAAATGATTAATGTTGTGTCATAAATTATTTTTAACTGGGAAATGGTTTATAAAAAATTAATAAATTCATTTATTCTTTTCCACAAAAAAATTGTTCTATTGAACAGTTTTTTTTTGTGGAAATATTAATCTTTTCGAGAGTTTCAGAGAGCTATCTCAATTGTTGCCATTTTGTTTCTTATGTCCAGTGACATCCGGAAGAAGTTTCCCAAATTGGTCAGATTGGTGAGTATGTCTGTTACAATAGAAAAAAAGTTGATGCTTTTCTTAAGATTAATATCATTACTTAAAAAAAAAACAATAACAGGTTTAGAAATAAACATGGTGTCATAAATGTATTCTATTTATAAATAATTTAAAAAATAATGTTCTCAATATTTTTTTTACAAAACTTTTAGTGGCTCATGTAAATTAAATAGGATAATTGTTCTGGCTTTGGTTATTACAACATCCAGTTTTGATAACCATGACAATAAATAAATAGAGTTAAAACTAGACATGGGAAGCCGGTGGACTAATACTCTATTTAATTTACGAGGAATAGCACAATTATGTGAAAATATTAACATTGAACTTATTTTGGTTGCATAATATAAGTGAAAGATTATTGTGACAAAGAAAGACGACAATTGTTGGTATAGTATTGTTTGCATTTATTTTGACATTACAATTTGAAAACCAGATGCAACAATAGAACAGGTGACTTGTTATGACTTTTGATATCATAATGAATTAGTTTATTAGTTTACAGTTTTGAAGTCAATTAGCCATTTTTTTATATTAGAGAACATTGAACAACCACACTACTCTCCTGATGGAATAGAAAACAGCTTGGTCTATAGATACAATAGTAGTTACAGGTGTGTCGCTGTTGTGAGGCTGGGATGGTAGCAAGTGCAAGTCTACCTGATACTCTATCTTCCGGACCGGAACTTGACAGAGTCATTATGGCAGGAGGAATAGATAAGGCGGTGAATCCCTACCCTGGCAAGTTGCTGCAAAGCATGCTACCCCCAGTGGTCTTGTTTTTATATATACCTATACCTGCATTTTAACCTGTGCTGACCTCATGAGCTGCCTGGCAGAAGCAGATGGTTATATTCTATTTAGAGGTCATGTTCTAAAGGCTGAAATGATTAACTTTATGTTTTAATGTTTCAACGTCTGTTGTAACTGGAAAATTATTGTGAGAAGTCAAGTGTTTTGACAACGGCACAAGTTTGTATGGTGGTACCAAAATAATGATTGTAGACAAGCATCTTTTTCCTTTTGTTTTAAGGCCAGTAGTCATAGTTTTCCTCTAGGTAAGATTATTATAACGAAACAATATTGGTGATTGGATACTAATTTATTAATATGTGTAATATAATATGGTTTTTGCTAATTAAGTTGTACAATGGACATACCTAACAACATTACTAGTTGACGGATAAGTAGAAATAATTATAGATGTGGCCGATGTTAGTATATTTTTTACGAGCAAGTAGACTGACACCTTGATACTTTAATTTGCAAAACACGCTATCTCAATGTTATAAATATATTCATGAGATATTGCATAGAAGTAAACTCGGACGAAAGTGTAGCAGTGCTCTTAAATCAAAGTTCTAGACCAAACAAACTAATCTAGACGCGTCCATACCTCGGGAAGCTTAATCCCCTGGGAAAAATCAACCAAATATACGGGGGTTACTCTCGACTGTAATATGTCATTCAAATTGCAAATATAAGAAGTTACAAATAAAGCAAAGTTCATACTTATAAATAAAGAAGTAATGCTGGATCCACATGCCTGCCAAACTTCTACAAACCATTATAAACGTAAACGTGTGGATAGGGTGTTTGGCTGTGTTCGTATAGATTTGCTAGGATTTGTAGTCGATCCGATCGATTGTAGGTTTTTGACACAAATCAAAGAAATTTGTCGCAAGCGCTTGCCACGTGTCGACACTTTTTGAACACTTATTGAAGTGTGCCCTATGTATTTTCAATTAAGAAAAATGTGAATCTGGTCTAAAGATGAAATCAACAAACATCCAGCATTTGGAATTGCAAAAACAAAGATCACAGATATTAAAAATAGAAACTTATAAGTGAAATTGTATAGAATCTAGTTAACGAACCACTAATCTTCCAATGAATCCACCCAGTAACTAGAACGCAGCACCAAGTCGAGAATAGGTCTCCCGGGAGAAAGTTCTTGTTGCTGACGTTGTAGGTAACAGTCCAATCTTTTTAAACAATGATGTCTCGAGGGGAGCACTCTGCTTGACCCCAAATTCCGGAAGTACTCGCGGTTTTTAAAACTACACCAGTTTTAAAAACCGCGAGGCAACGCATTAGTCAGTAGCCATTCAAAAAAATAAATAAAGCCAGAGACATTTAAAACATTGTAAGATTTATTGTTATTTATTTAAAAAATCAAATCCCATTGGTAGTTAACTTGGCTAACTATGCCTCCTGAATATTTAACTCATCTTCACGCCCATATCCCCGAAGGGGTAGGCAGAGGTACAACTAAGGCACCCACGACTAGCCAAAGACACTAAGTCCCACAATGTGATAGGTGGCAAGCCTATCGCCAACCGGGCGCATTTCCAATCCCGACCAACTTTTTTTTTTATTAGAAAATTGGAAAAATCCAATTTTCTTTTCGTTGGTCGACCCGGGATTGGAACCCGGGATCTCATGCAGTCAAGTCCAACACCCGGACCGCTAGACCACAGAGGCGACATATTTAACTCATAATATGGAAATAGCTGAGTTACTAAAATTTAGTAGAGTTATTTAATAAAGTATTGATGTTGCAAAAAGTAAACAACAAAGTTAATAATCTAACCTACAATCTTTAAATTACATGTACTGTTTTACCCACAAATTGATTACAACTCAAAACATTGGTGTTGGTGTTGTCATAATCGATATGATTTATGAACACATCTTGTGATTCTTACTCAAGTAACTCATACGTTTTTTAACAGTAATTAATAATATTATTTAATATTAATTGTTGCATGACTCCTTTCATAAATTATGTCATAATTTTAAATACGATTTACAAAATGTGTCAAAGTAAATATGTGTACAAAGCTGTGTCAATTCTATAGGATCTGTTCCTCCAGAATGACACTGTGAAATTTGTGTGACAAAATTTATGGATATGGTTTGTATAAAAAGCAGTACATATAAGTTTTGATTGAATAGGATGGCGTGGATCTTCCTCCGAGGATAGGCTTCGATGTATCAGAAGATGTAGCCCTACCCCCAACCCAGCAGTCATTCCTCGTCGACCCAGCCGGACAGGATCTTGTCAGGGAATTCCTGACACAATACTTTGCTATTTATGACTCGGAGTCACGACAATCTCTTTTGGAGGCTTATCATGAAACAGCCACAATGTCTATGGCTGCAAATTATCTTACTAACGACAACAGAAGCACACCTAGTAATAGGTAAGTACATACATACATACATACATATCTTCACGCCAAGTCCCTTACGGGGTAGGCAGAGAGTATCTAGTGCCAGGTTACAATAGGTAAGTAAGTTTTTATTTTCTTTATGCAAAATGTAGAGGTATTCTTTTCTCGAGTATTGTGACATGAGAGACAGAGTCAGAAATATTTTTTTATTTGTAAAAATATCTTCACGCGCATATCACCGAAGTGGCAGGCAGAGGCACAACCACAACAACCCATGACTAGCTGAAGACACAAACTCACACAATGTGATAGGTGGCAAGCCTATCGCCAACCGGGCACATATCCAATCCCGGTTAACTTTAATTTTATTAAAAAAAATTGAAAAAAGTTTTTTGTTGTCCGACCCGGGGATCGAACCCGGGACCCCAAGAAGTTACGTCCGACGTTTTTTAATAGAATTTGTTTTGATTTAAGATTTTATTTGTATTATAGAAAATGACACTGACTATACAAATACGCTCATATATTTTTAGTTGATTGTTGTTGATTATAAGCCCGAAAAAAATTCGGTAGTTGTTTGGAGACCCTCAATTATTTAAGCCCATTAAAACTGCAAGAAACAGGCTCAGATTTTATTACCACGACGCAATTTGATAATTCATTTTTCGAAAGATTACTTATGATCCCGAGATAATTCTACATTAATTTCCCGGTGTTGATCTGGGCTTCTTTGCAGAATAGACTAGCCTTCCTGCCAGGCAGTTCATAAGAGGCGAGCACATTACCGTCATTAACGCCGTGACATCTGACTAAGTGGTTGAGTTTCGCAGCGTCTCGTCCGCTTTTGTACCACCCCCTTATCTATTCCTGCTGCTATAGCGTCAACGCTTGCTGCTGACGTGTTCTGGTTCGGAGGATAAGGTAGCCGGTACATTTGCTGTTGCTTGAGGCGTAACATCCCGGCCTCAGGTTGGCAACGCACCTTTGGTCTCTAAGCGGTGTGAATTTCTTACCATCAGGAAATCTGTCTGCTTGTTTGTCCCCCAATATCGTAAAAAAATTGATTAACTAATAAATTAATGTATTATTAAATTAATTGATTAGTAGTTTTGACCACATCTCATTGGATCGTGATAAAATTAATATGGGACCACCTGGGAATCATTTTACCTTTACTAAAAACTTTGAGCTTTATAAATAGAACCATCAGAATCATACATCATAAAATGGAATTGATTTTATCTTTCTGGAGTTGCTTAAAGATATCAGAATCTTTTTAAAAATCTCATGAATAATGGGACTGTAAAAGAGTTTTAAAGTTGATAAAAAGACAAGCAGTGCCACCTTCCTCTATCTTTATTTAAAGGTTTTCAATAATTTGTGTACTTAATGTTCCATTGTTTTTCAATTATTATATATTTTTTAAACTATGGTATTATTTACATCTATTTTATTATATTACTATTTACTGTAATTGTTGGTGTATTTTTACATCTTTAGACTGCTACTGTGTGATTATATTGCTTACCTTTTTTAAAAATCTTTTTAAAATTATTTCTTCAGGTTAAACGCTTACATACCAAATAGCAGAAACTTATTAAGAGTTAATGAAAGGGAGCCTAGAAGAAGGCATTTGAAAAATGGAAAATTACATATAGTATCATTTCTCTCTGATTTACCAAAGACAAAACATGATTTGATGGGATTTGCTGTGGATTTACTTGTATTTACGGTGAGTTTTCAATTATTTATAAATAAAATTGAAACTGTTTGATATTTACAGCCACGGTATGGCCAGTCATCCATAGGAAATTGGCTATTTTATCTTGATATAAATTTATTAGTTTGCCTAACCCTAAATCTTTTCAAATTGATGACTTTCATACAAACTTTAACCCTATATTTTACCTCTTTTGAAAGTAAAATTTCTAAAAAGTTTTTTCTAATAGATTGAATTCTGATAATAAAATAATTTATTGGGATGTTTTGTTTTGGGTTGTGTTGGTCTTATGTCATAAAAATCGTTTTAAGTTTTGGATCGCATTATTTTCAGCCTATGATGATCGTATTGACAATGAATGGAACATTCAAAGAGACTCATGTGGATGGTACACCAACGCGGTCATTCCATCGGACCTTTGTCATTGTACCAAACAGTAGCGGAGGATTCTCCATAACCAATGACATGCTTTTCGTCACGAACACTACCAGAGAACAGGTGAGAATATTTGAAAGTATAACTTAACTAACCCTTAGAAATAGATGCTAAAACAATTGCGTTTTTTATAATAATACAACTTGAAAATATGTGTACATTTTAGGGTTGAGATGTAAAGCCGTCATTGGTTGCTAGTTGTGGTATATTCTGTTTATTTAGAGGCCTTATTATACCACTATTACATACAGCTAGTTAGGTAGGTGACAACAACCTGACCCGTTTGGCTAAACTTGCAATTTCTTGTCGGCAAGAATTAATCTATCTAAGTTTTTTCCTAATCCCACTAACCAACTGCGTGGTTCGGATTTGATTATTGAAGGGCATTAGGCATTTGTATGATGAACATATAGATGTTTGCCTTTCTGGATCTGCGTGTGTAAAATTTATTCTGGTATTTATTTAAGAATTTAAATCAGTGTAATTGACTGACCATAACTCACACAACATAATCCGTAACAAGCATATTAAAACATTATTTTTCATCTCACGTTTTAATGTAAGTCATCTTTTTTTTAACAAAGTATTGTTTGAAAGTGTTTGTTGTGAAACACATGTATTTTAAGATGTATTTTTTGTTTTTAACGTTTAGCCATGATTTAGATATTTTGGCACATTGATTTATATATTATGGATCTCGTGTTTTAGGAGGTATATTATAAAGTATTTGTTTGTTACATTTGTGTGTAATGAAATGAAAAATATAGTTAGTACACCATTGCAGGTTAAATTCAATTTCTGTAATTTCTATAAATTTTAAAGAAAGAAAAAATTTCGCCCCAGACAGGAATTTATAATTATGTTTTAGAGATATTTATTTATAATTATGTTTTTGCGGTTTCGTGCGAATTTTTTTTATACAAGAGGAGGCAAACGAGCAAGTGGGTCACCTGATGGAAAGTGATTACCGCCGCCCACGAACATTCGCAACACCAGGAGTATCACAGATGCGTTGCCGTCCTTTAAGGAATGAGTACGCTCTTTTCTTTAAGGTCCTAAGTCATAGTCGTTTGGGAATACCGCCCTCGGTAACTGATTCCACAAAAGTGTTGTAGTATCTTATTGTTCTTATAGTTATAGTTGTTATAGAGGCCAACGTTTTAGCGAGTTTAGTGGCGATCAGCTAACTTCGAAATTGATGGATTTTTATACAAAATTTTGACCTTTTTCGGAGTTGAATGGAGTTAAAATCCATTTTTAGCGTATGGCCACTTCAAAAATATATATATAAATTTCAGCTCTATCCGTTGAATAGTTTGATCTGAGCGAGTCAGTCTGATAGACCATTCAGTCACTTCTATATTATATTTGTAGGAGGCCAGGGTACAGTCCGGCAGCGAGCCAGTCGCAATGGGTCAGCCTGGTGTGGGTGTGGGTGTGGGTGTGGGTGAGGCGGTGGCGGGCCCGGCGGCCGTGGTGGCGAGCGGCCTGCCCGCGCCCGAGGACACGCACAAGGTCATGCTCACTATGCTGTGCCAGCAGACCGGCATGAACGAGCACTGGAGCGTCAAGTAAGATCATGTTTTAACCACATTCATTATACTCACTACAATAGTTGTTGCCAGCGACGTGGCCTATATATCAAAGTTATTTATTTTACATTTCCGTTGGAATGCATTGCGATATTGAAATGAAAAGTATTCTATGTCCTAATCCAAGGTCTCACATATACCAATGCCAAAATTCATAAAACTACGTAACGGTTTCAACGTGAAATCAGAATCCCTGAGAAGCTTAAGTTGTATTGTTCTGGCAATACTTCTTAGGCAAAAAGTTCTTCCTCCTCCTTGACTATTTAAATAGTGACAGGAACATAAATAACAAGTTATGTAGTAGGATTTCAATACATAAATTTTAAGTGTAAATGTGTGTATGTATGTTTTAAAGTATTTCAACGACAGTAAACAATCTTATAACTGATACGGTTTTTCCAAAACCATTTCTTCATCCTTTTTTTTTATTAAAAATTTAATTTCTTTCTGAATCATTTTTGAGAATAATGATTTTTAGTGACTTGTGTAAGAACGTCATTCTTCATTCATCTTAGAGTTTTTTGCTGTGGACATATAATTTTTAGGAAGTGTATTAAGTTGCTGATGTATCTTTGAACAATAAAAATTCAAAAGCGGTATACATCATTAGTCTTCTTATCTTATCTTATCTTATCTTATAACTTATCACAAAAATCTTCATAAACTTTTTTTTATTTTATAGTTGTCTCCAAGAAACTGGCTGGGACTACCAGCGAGCGTTATTCATATTCAATCAACTAAACTCAGAAGGGAAGATACCTCCTGATGCCTTCGTTAAGTGATAACTCAACTGTTGCCTGTGTATAGAACTTTAGAGCTATTTTAGTGAGAAGTAGTTAGTTAGTGAGAGTAGAATCTAATGCTAGATAAATAATAAAACAAACGTTTTTGGAGGAAAGCTATTCATATTATTTTAAAGGTTTAATTTGGCATCGATCAATAATATTAAATGAAAGTTGTCAGTGCTCTAACTTAGCCAATCAAGAACAAAATGTATGCATAAATAGCTGTATTTTTTTACATAGACAAGTGTAGTATGCATAATAAACCATATAATATACGATTATATATTTCATTAATATAAACTAACGTCGTAGAAAAGTTTGTTACAGCCTCGCCAGTTTTCCCCACTAACGAAAAATAAAAAAAGTAAATATAGGTTTTTACTTAAAAAATAAAATTGTTGCTTACTTACCTACGTTAAGTTTTGAACGGTTTAACGACCGTGTACCTATCGATACACTTTTAAATTCAACAGTTTCTGGTAAGATGAATTTTATTTCGTATTCAAAACATGCAATCAAGATTAAAACCATGCTTGAAAGTTAATCTCTACTTAAGATAATACTTTTGAATAATTCATAAGTGTTATCTTGATTTTTATTGCGTTTTTGGAATACGAAACATATGCAATAATCTAATCTTATTGTTACTGTTAGAAGTAAGTTGGTGTATGTGTTTGCTGTTACTTATATTAAGTAATAAAGTAAAATATTGGTATGAGAAAATAAATACATTTTACCTTTTACCAAGATTCAAAATGAAAACAAAAAGAATATTGTTAACTAAAACCTAATAATAATAAAGCTTTCGTTTTGTAAGCAATTATAATTATTTTATTTTGTATCTTGGTATAAGGCCCACTACCTTGAACTGTAAACTCAACTTGTATATATTTTTTCAAGTCATAAAAATACCAATAATTTATGAATAATTAAAAAAAAATATCGAGGTTTTCATACTTAATTCCTTTTGCGTTAAAAAATTAACGTCAAATGAAATAAAAAGTTTTATTAAAAATATTTATAAAAATCAAAACTTTTTTCAATTGATCAAAATTATCAATCATTATCAATTTAAAAATAAATTCGCATTTTATGTGGTACTACGTTTTTACAAACATATTGTTGTTCGACGTAAGTTTGTTAAGATGTAATGCTAATATCTAAATAGATGCCTTTGCTAAATAGCTTATAACTGAATACTTTTGAAGATGCATTTGGTTTTGTAAAGGCAGAGTTTTAAATGTTATTACAAAAATATGAAGGCTCTTACAAATTTAGTCCTTTAGGTGTATTGAGAGTAATAATATTAATGAATCACACAGTTTTTTTTTTTAATTTTGAAATGTGTACAATAAATACAGTAATATATCCTTTAACTATAAATAACATTTGATGTTGACTGCTGGGACAATCAACTGTATTAACTTTTGGACAGTTTATTGTCCTGAGTCACGTTTAATCTTTAGAGGTACTTAACAAAACATTTATGTTGTATCTGTAATAGTTGACATACTGTTACGTATATAAAATCGAAATACTTTTTACAGCAATGTTGTAACTAAGAAAATAATATGTCAGTTTACTGTAGATAGAGATGTTTTGAGAAAAACGTCAAATATTTGGTTTGGTTTAAATGTTGTGGCAAAATAGTATTATTACCTCAGTAAACTTAAATAATGATAAACTACTGGGTATTTCTAAGAGATAAAAATCTCAATATCAGTTATGTAGGTTTTTTACCTCTTAGACATTTTGATTTTATCCTCTTTCTTTCTTGCTTTGATTGTAAATATTATTAAATGACTCAATAATAAAGCAAGGAAAATTTTTAAACTATTTACTTATAATTTGGAAGTTTTGTTTTCTTTATTATTGAGTTTGTATTAGTGTTCTATTCGTCAACATTAAAAATACATACTTGAGATATGTGCATACCTAAGAATTTCGAATTAAGTTCAAGACAGTACTTGACTAGTTTCAAGTAAAGTTTACTACAAGGTTGATTTTGAGCTTTGATTGTATTATGTAAAATTACTTAACTTTCTCAAGTCTTCAATTATAGTGAATATAATAATCTAATAAGATCACTAAAATGTTTTTGACCGATTGATGATTATTTTCTATTTTGGGTGTAATAAGTGTAATTAGTACTAGACATATAAATTATTACTATTATCTAAAGGCGTCCGTAACTAATGTCACAGGTTTAAAAAGCAGGGGGGTGTGGGTAACAGTAATTACAGATCTATATAATATTTTCATAACGATAGAGGAGGGAAGGGTTAAATAGTCATAACATTCTTGTGACCTTATTTATGGATGGTTCTTAATTAACGATGGTGTTAGCAAATTTGCCTGTGCAAATCTGTTCTATTTCTAGTGTAAATTATCAATGTCTAACTTAACATAAAAATGCGTGGATGAGATTAATTATTTCACATATAATGTCACATATAATCATTCTTACAAGGCACTCGATCCTTTTTTATACATAAATATCTATTTTCAAGGTAATAAAACTGCGAAGTGTTTTTCTATCTACACATGTAGTTACTAATTGACGCACAAAATATAGACTATTTTTAATACAGTACATTTAAAAAAATATCCAATAAGTACCATTAAAATATGTATTCCGACTCATACCAATATAACTGTCGAGTTGATTTGAATAAAATGTGTATAAGTATTTTATCTAAGTATTCGTTTGTGTTAAGTACATTATTCATTCACAAATTTTGATTAATCGCTCTACATTCGACAATTTGTAGTCTATAGTCTGTTAAAATGGATTTTATTACGCTTTCATGTATGTGTGATTATTAATCTGTTTCTCATCCTCTATTTGTTTAGAAAAATGGATAAATTTTGGTTAGTGCTAGTACGAATTACTGTGTATAAATTAATTTAAAAACTTAATAAAAGTTATGTTATGATTTTAAGATTATGGGAGACATGCTACTGTTGTTTAGTTGTAATTTTGTAAATATTAAGTATAAGATGAAATTTATTTTTGTGTGTACTCAATCAACATTTTGTCAGTTTTTTTCTGTTTAATTTAAAAAAAAAAATGAAAAAAGATATAGTAGACTGTTATGGGGAAGCAGGGGCAAAGTGACGCAGTTTGGTGTGTGGTATGAATTCACTTGGACCGGTTTTTTGGTGTCCGATTGATATTAGTGCCCAGTAATGGGTGCCGTTTGAAGGTTTTGACTACGAGATCCCGTCTAATCCTGGTGGAACCCCTTGGGATATTTCCCACGTGGGCTAGCTGGTGACACGATGGAATTTTTGTTTTATCTCGGCACCACTTTTACTTGGTCATTTTTGTGGGTATGCCTTACCTACTGTGTTCAGCTTGGGGTTTTGAGCATAGGGAATTATTCGTTATAAAATACTTTTACCTTGAAGTAAATAAAAAAGAAAACTATTTTGTAAACTGGGCTTTTATTTATTACATCCTCCAACTTTATTTCCATATATTTTAGTTAACAATTGTAAATTTTGGAATTGGAACTTAAGAAACATGCAGTTTTATTTGTTTGAACCGTCAAATTGGGTGAATCCAACGAAGAAATTCGGTGTATAAAAAAAATGCAACTCAAGCGACCCGACCCAGTAGGCGTTGCTCCATACAAAATGTATGCAAGCGATCTAGGCGGATTATTGCGCTGCGATGTCCCGGCCCGTCCAACTGGGCGCTATTCTTAACTATCTACTCCGAGTGTATTTTTATATAACTGGAGCATTACACACAAACTGCAGTTCAAGTAATGCATTTATTGATGTTTTTAATATTGCATAGTTGTCATAATATTTAATAATAGGTAGTAATAATAAAAACTTAGTATGACGACACACTACTCACTAGATGGAAAGTGATGTAGGCAAAGATGGAGCGATACTAAGCTTGAACAAGAAAAACTTTTTGAAGTAAATTCCAAAATTTTCTGGATTTGATATCTGTAGTGGACTTGTTAAACATACAAAAGGTTTTGTTACACAGCTTTGACATCAAATTTCATAGTTAGGCACTTCTTGAAGAACTCGTAAACCGAAATTTAGTAATTTAGTATTAGTACTTAGTAGGAACATAATCTAAAAATAAACTGTAACTTTATAAACTACTTATAGGGGATGGTAGTTTGTATGATTAAATCATATTTTTTTAAAAAATACTAGTGCATCGCTGTTTTAGGGTTTTAGGCCTCATATTAGAATTTAACTACTATTCTAAGCACGGAAAACGACAATGGTGGGCACTGACGCTATGGCGTCAAGAATAGTTAAGGCGGAAGTAACAAGTCGAACAGCACCTTCCTCTAATCTGGTAAATTAATACGTCCTAGTACCTAGTATTTTCACAAATAACTTACAAAAAACCTCATCAAAAACATTTTCATGTAAAATGTTGCCAAGACGAAACCATAAGTATCGCTCGCGCGGTCAAAAAAAGAGCCAAACTTCTAGCTCTACAAGCTCCGACTTTACAAGCCCTAAACTGAGAAACGTTACACCTTAAGTATTTTTATTGTAGGCACTTGCCCTGTGCTTGGGTGAAAAAAAATTCGCCACATGCGCCTTAGTTAAAATACATAGCTTGACCGTTTCGCTACCGACACATAAGTTAATTATTTTACTTCTTCAATAGTTCTTATAGTAATGAAACGACCAAGTCACATAAAAGTTTACCTAAGGTTTAAAGTTTCATGTAAACTCATGGTAAAGTCAGAGCCTTTACCATGAGTTGGTATATATTACGTTCGGTAAGTTACGTGTTGAAATCTATGACAATTGGTCAAAAAATGTGTTTCTCTTAGTTACTGTTAGTTCTCTTAGTTAGATCTGATTGTGCCTCTGCTACCTACACTTTCGGAGACATAGGCGCGAAGATACTTTGTTAGAAATAGGCAAGGTATAGGTATCCATCTCAGCGAGTCATTACTTAACCTTAGGCATTTACCTACTTATAATTTGAAATTCTATCTTGGTCGTAGTCAGGGTCAATATCCACTTTTCTACTATTACCTTCAATTAGTGCGAGTGAAATCGAAGACGTAGTCTAAGGTAATATAATCGGAGTCAACATTTTGATATGATACGCTCATTCGCGTCATACCGTCAGTAAACAGTGATATCTTGGAAGAAGGTAATTATGAACTGTTCATGTCATTGTAAAGATTAAGTTGTCATGATAATGTTTAGAAGTTGGAGTAAATGAAGTCGGCCTAGACGAAACTAAGGTTGGCTTTGCACAATGCGTCAAACATTTGGCACAAATTTAGTAGATATAGTTATAGCTCATACAAGACAATCAGAACCTTTGCCATGAGTTGGTGTAGATTATGTTCGGTAAATTGTCGAAATTTACGGCACCTTTGGTCTAAAAATGTTCCGACTCTTCGAAAAGAAATGCAATGTTTTTAATAGTTTTTTGAAGTGAAAAATTCTTTAGCGGCGTTGCACACTTTTTTGGTATAGGTAAAAGCTTCTAAACGCGCGTCAGATTGTCATAACGTAAGACGGCACATTGCGCATGCGCGAATAAGACGGCGCGAGATCTATAATAAAACCTAGATTCATTGCTGTTTTTGTATTGCTTAGATATTTACGAAGAGTATAGGATGCGCAATGGATAATACGCCGCAATATACCTACCATTATAGTCTCACAGATAGCAGATACGTAGGTATAATATCAACAGACATTGCTTTATTTGTTCCATGTTGAAAATAAGCTTTATGTGTAGACGAGCAATGTTCGTTGTACAGATAAAGACGTTAGCGAGTTTTTGTCAAGCCAAACGCAGGTTATTGATATGAAAATAATATTTGTGCATAAATTATAGAACTTTCATACTGACAATTAAAGCAATTCGTGCAAAATTATTGCCTAACAGTTCCAAAATATCAAAAATGCACAACGTTAATATTTAAGTTTTCACTTCTGCCGGCACTCCCAATGTGCAACCCGTTTTCTTTTTTCATAAATGTGTAAAGGAGCCTAAGGAGTAGTAATTTACTTTTTTTATTTAAGTGAAGGCATAGGTAGTTAACAACTTTTGAAATTTGTTTTTGTCAATAATTAACTACTTTTGAGAAATTATGACTTAATCCAAGTAAAATCGCTTCAAATAACTAAAACGAGATGTAATTCAGATTTTTTGCTTTTTTCCCTGTTTCAGCGTTAGATAAAAATATACATCAAATTTCAGAAGAGTTGGATATAGCAATAGGGGAGCCCAAGCAGGGCTTTCGGGTGTTAATCAAGTGCGTCAGTTTTTTGTATGGGATATACCTTGCGGCTTGTACCAAGCATCATTAAACATCTCTTTTAAATAATGAAATAATAGTACAATTTTTAAAAATAGTATGTCTCTACTACAACTATGTGGATTGTAGTCTGTCTAATTTGTGGCTTGAAAATATACTTACTCGCTTTTTGGGCGTTTAATATTTAACTCACTATAAATGCAATTACATATTATATAATATAGTTAAATTAAAGAAATCAAATTCAGAATATTATGTCTATGTTTGCTAGTTTCATGTGGGTAAAACTGTGAAAACTGTGAAATAGAAAGCTTATCAACGAACACGAAAATAGCAAGAAGATAGACTTCATTATTTTATAGCAAGTGAGACATCTCGAGGACATTGAATTTTGTGGTAATTAGGTTATAAAAGATAAAGCAGTGATTATGATCTCGCTGGAAATATCTAATGGAAATCTTTCCACTGACACACGAGTTTGTACTTGATGTTTGAATATAGAGATAACTGCAGAATTTGCTGAGACATTTTTTATAGTACATGTAGGTAAGACAAATATATTTCTTTTTTGCGTAGAGAAGTAAATATAGGTACCTACTCCAAGCTCGCTGGCTGAGTTATTTACATAAAAGTTAGTTAATTTATTGTTTAATTATTTAGGTAGAAATTGCAGTGACTTAGATTAGGTATTTGTTTTGATTATAAAAGCAACTTTATGGCATACGTTTTAAGGTTGTCTTTATCCGAAGACAATTAGTATTATTGAAACAATATTGTTGTAAGAGCTCATGGTAACCCACCAGGTCAGCTAAGCGGAATAGACCATCTGCCTCTCTGGCAGACAACTCGTAACAGGCAGCAGTAACCAGCAGGCAGGCTGGTTATAATAAAGGTAATTACTAACAGCACTGGGTGGTGTGGTGGCAGCTATTTGCCCGGGATAGGGATAATTACTCTGTCATGATCCGTCTCTGAGGGTAGCCGATAGACTTGCACAATAGGCAGCCAAACGCCAGCGACGCATCTGTATCATGTATGCTGTTTGTTGGCCATTGTTATCTTTTACCATCAGGAGAGCCGTGTGCTTGGTCGCTGACCTCTCACATAAAAAAGGGGTCGCAGGTTGGATGTTCAACTAGGAAATGCCATTTTATACATTCTGTAATGACGCTAAGGTTGTTATATTACACGGGAAAACAACAGTGCTATGCAATATGGCCCCAGCCACAAGACAGCGCGGCTCTTATAACATCAACCATAGATTTAGGCGTCGCTGTCTGGTCTTTAGGCCACGCTTGTCTCTTATCATAAGGTAAATAGTGTGCATGTTAGCTGTCTTATGCCATAACAAAGTATCTTCACACCCATATCCCCGAAGCAGTAGGTAGAGGTACATCCAGGACCGTCTTATTATATTATTAGAATTATTAGAATACACTAAGTCACACAATGCCATAGGTGGCAAACTTATCTCCAGCCGGGAACATATTTAACCCCGGGAAATGTAGTTTTTTTAGGAAAATTTAAAAAATACATTTTCTCTTGGTTGCCCAAACCGGGAATCAAACCCGGGACCTCATAAATTCAAGCCCACCACAAAGACAAAAACAGAAAAAAGTAACTAAATACATAAACTTTTTTTCACAAGAAAGCAAAGTAATTAATAATTTATGGGTGCGTATTTGTTGGCGCAACTACAAAATCAACAAGGCACAAATTGTGACGGTCGTAGGATAATGTTATTATTTCCTGTAAAAAAATAAATCCGGGAATCCCGCGAATCGTAACAAAATTGTATACTTATGAAGGTTGTTAGAAAAGTTTTATGCCTATAGTTAGATGAGTGTGAAAATATACTTTAAAATTATAAATATAGCAGCGATTTTTCTGTGTAGCCTGGGTTACCTACACTTTTAACGTCCTCACTCATCCTCAATATTCAGGTTTCAGAAGTGTTTCTTAAATTTTTTGTACCTTGAATTTCGAGGAACACTATAAATATCATGGTGGGTACTATTTTCAACCTCCGACGGAAAACTCCGACTGTTTCTCTCACTCTCTGTTTAAGTTTGTGTGTATGTCTGTTTGTGGCATCATAACTTCTTAACGAATGGACCGATTTCGATGCGAATTTTTCGTTTGAACGCTGACGTGATCAAGATGGATCTTAGGTACATTATAGATAGGTTTTGTAGGGTTTTTTCTTATAATTAATTTTGTTATCATTGTATTTCCTATATACAGAAATATAATTTATTCACCATGCCATTTCAGCATTCAGAAAACAGATATCCCAATTGTAGGAAATTCAAATCACTAAAGACAATTTTAATGTGATATTGTCAAAATGAAGGTGCTCTACCTAAATACTATACGGAACACGCCAATGAAGAGCAAGCGTAAAGCGTCAATAAAGTACGCGTTGTCAAAACAATTAGTCACGTGTCCTTAAGTTTCAATCGATTACATGGCATAAAAAGCACCGTCTTGTGGTTTTCCCTTACTGTACTTGAACTACGAGTACATTTAATTTGAACTATTATGAATCTTTAAAGTGAAACTCCTCGTTTCGGGGTTTATGAAAGCAACAACCGCTATGCACAAAACATAAAAGTGTTAGGCCAATTTCTTCCACAAACAGCTCGTTTTAGATTTATCGCCAGATCTTGTCACTTTTGGTTTATGTAAGGTAACTGATAAATTTACGTAGAAAACAGGCATGACATTTTTTCGCTTGAAGTCCTACTTTGCATTATTTTAATTGTACTTTGAATTAAAAATGGTGTCCGCGAACTACGGACACAATATATGTTGTGCTAAAGCTTGCTTGCTTTCGATGGCAAGACATACACATCTTGTAGACATACATTTTGCAATCGAGAGCAAATTGGCTCTCAACACTCTCTACCTAGAAGAGACTTGACGCACAGATGTGTGCGTGTGTGTAAGAAAAAAAATTCTTGGCTACTTTTTTCAACAAACTGAACTTACATATACAACTTGTAATAACTAACTTATTTCTTCCCATATTGGTCCGGGTATAACCATCTGCTGTCCACCCTGGCAGCTCGTTAGACCAATGGTGGTAGAGTGCTATGCACCAACTTTACATCTTCACGCCCTTATGCCTTCCGGCACGACCGGAAGAACTAACATTGTGGAACATGTGATAAGTGCCAACCGGGCACATATCCAATCCCAGGTACCATTATTTTTATTAGAAAATTTAAAATACTCATTTCCTTTTTTCTTTGACCTGAGATCGAATCCGGCACCTCAAGAAGTCAAGTACAACGTTAGTCTGTGAGACAACAGAGGCGATCATTTATAATTTGTTATACACATCACATCATCATTATTTCAGCATTCATACATTCCGCCGTTATCAAATATCATCCATCATTTAACATTCATTATTTGTTACGCTGTACCTGTTTACCATATTTATCCAGCTAGATTAAATAAAACAAATGATTTGGTTGTTTGAAATCGTACCATAATAATGTGTAGTAATACGTGACACTAGTGGAGTACTATTCGTCTCTGACAGTCCATGACTTTGCAAAACATCATGCAAATTCTTTGAACTTGTTTTCCCGTATCCACTACGAAGAGTGCTCCAGGAAGATGTTATATTAAATCGCTGGTAGATTAAACATCATATTTATAGGTGGCTATAACTATTTGCCTCATACATGTTACACCTTTATAAAACTAGCTCCAAGTAACGGCGTTTCTGAAACCGTATGCTTTAAGGATCAACAAAATAACTTACTCCTTTTTAAAAGAGCTACAACGCAAACCTGATGTTGCAACTGTTCCTAAGCAGCGGAGTTTACTTACTTATCATTAAAAGGGGGTTTTACCTATTCCATAAAACAAAAACGTTCTATTCCAATCACAGGACCTTTGACCATAAGTATAACAATGTCGACTGTGTGTCTGTGTATTCACGGTTAAAATCAAAAACATAGATCATTATAAGAAATGACTTAAGCGGGTGTTCCACAGTGCGCACTGCTTTTCGTCCGTGACATCACGCACCGTGGGAAGCCAGCTTAAGTTATTACTAAAAATTCTTCGCCTCCTTACCCTAAATTCTTGTCGGTTTTAATCAGTCACGATGAACGTGACCAAATACCCACGACATTTAGCTCGGTACACTCGTGGGTAACTTTCGATTGAAATCTAAACTTGGCTCCAATTTTCACGGCCGACAAAGTCATCGACCGTGCTCGCAATCGCCATGGATGTTTCTAAATTAGTCTCAGATCAATATCTCACCTAGCTTAAGTCTAATAATACTAAAATTTTCAATAACCTCCAATAAAGCTTACATGTTATGTAGCTAAAAACCATAATGTTTACGTCAGCTTTTGAACAAAAAAAAAAACCGCAATGAAATTGGTCCAACTGTTCAAAAGTTGTGATGCCACTGACGACACACACGTGCAGATGCCAGATACGTTAAAATTATATCTAACTACCCTCTTTTTCCAGACATCTCAAACTTTTAAGTTCCCTCTTTTACTTCTATCGGGGATGTAACGATCCCATCGCTCGCTTGCGGAAAACTCGAAAGTTGACGTGACCGAGACGGTTCTTAGCTACATGACGGATTGGTTATGTCGGTTTTTTTTTAATTTAAGATTATATTATAAATCGCACAAGCACAAACTCCTGATGGTGCGAGAAAATATTTGCATATAAACACCAAAGGTGCTTCGCTGCTCGGAGACCGATAAGGCAGAGTTTATGGAACAGGAATAGGTAAGACGGGCAAGTTGCTGCGCAACACTCAGCACCAGTTACCAGTTTACAATAGCCAAGAAGGTAATTGGTGGTGTGGTGATGGAATGCATTTAACTTTTCCCCCGTGTTGGTCCGGGCTCTTTTGCAGAATAGACCATCTGCCTTCCTGCCGCATTACCACCTCTTGGTGTATCTAGACGGTGTGAATGTCTTACCATCAGGAAATCCGTTTGCTTGTTTGCCTTCTAATATCATAAAAAAACTTATTCTCGGCTATTACGAGCTGCCAGGCACAAAGTAAATGATCTTGGGATGACATGGTACCCGTACCAACACAGGGAATGGCGAGAGATATAAAATGCGTCACAACATTGAACCAAGATCCATTATACAATTTGCTTTTGACGCTTGTTTTTATTGGAACGGAAGATGAGTAACGATCGGTGGTCGTTGTCGTATAGGTACAATGTATTAGATATATTATAAAATCATAAAAAGCTGTGTACTTAAAGATAACGAAGACACGATAAGTCATTATGATCCCGACGAACTATAAGCCATAAAATAGCGACGCGTCTGTAGCATTTATGGTGTTTGACAAGGCTTGTCTGTAATCATTAGGAAATATGTCTGCTTGTTCTTGTACTTAAATAAATAGAATAAATCATAGATGGCAATAGGCAGGCGACATTGCTGGCAGAGCCGACAACCGTTGGGGAAGAAAGCTCTCGAGTGGCGGCCCGACAGTGGATAACGTAGTGTTGGACGACCTCCCACCCGGTGGACAGATGATCTGGTCAAAGTCGCGG
This sequence comes from Calephelis virginiensis, assembly GCA_002245475.1. Lineage (NCBI taxonomy): Eukaryota > Metazoa > Arthropoda > Insecta > Lepidoptera > Riodinidae > Calephelis > Calephelis virginiensis. The sequence goes on along the minus strand of NJDC01001924.1, from coordinate 153,852 downwards.
GGAGTCGCTGGTTACAAGCGGCTGGTGACCGTGACTTGTGGCGCTCTTTGGGTCTATGTCCAGCAGTGGACGTCCTCCGGCTGATGGTGATGCTGATGAAATAATAGAAGCGCATTAAAACTGCAAAAAAATAACTCAAATTTTACGATTTGAGAATTCTGTTTTCAAAAGATAGCTAATGATTTTGAGTGGTCCCATATACAATTTATCAGCATCCCACTGGTTATTATTATAATCAAAAACAATATTTGTCGGTTAATGATAAAACCTCTGGGACCACCTCGGAATCATGACCTCACTCTTAAAAAAAATTATCAAAATCAGTTCGTATTGCCAGAGTAATCACGTTACA
>NJDC01001924.1:107336-126051 GCA_002245475.1 Calephelis virginiensis | reverse complement strand
GCGATAATATTCGTCGGAATAAAATGCCTAAATCCCTATTCGAGGTTTAATTTCTATGCTAAAATTTATTTAAATCGGCGCAGTCATTTTGATGTGAAGACGGGAACCCTTAGAAACCCGATGAAGTGCCTGATTAAAAAGCCTATGTCCTTCAGAGTTTCATTTATATACAAAAACTCACTTAATTCGGCTAAGTAATTTTGATGTGTAAACGCGATATACATATAAATCGTTTGTTTCCCTTGGCACTACTGCGTGGCACTACTGGTAGTGTCACGGGTATTTTTTCTTCCCCGTGGCACCGGTAGTGCCATGGGCAAACTTGCATTTTACCTTGTGAAACAGTTTCGGATTTATATTAGTTACTAATAGCGGTTAGCATCAAAGAGTATGATTCTGTTTTAGAAGGTGATTTTTTAATGGCTAGTGTGTTGCTATCCTTGCAGTTTTTACAACTTCACTGGACTTTTATTAGAAGCTTTTTTAAAATGATATGACAATGACAAAATGAATTTTCTGGTCATAATAAATAACCGTCGCATCGAACAACAAATCGGGGCTGAAATGTATAGTTTTCGAATAAGTTTGGTTCCTATTCTACCTTAATGGATTACGCCACTGATGTAATGTTAGTCGGGAAAGTATAAATTATAATCATAACTTTTTTAAATTGCAAGTTTTGCTAAAGTTTTAACTTGTAAGTTATTCAGCTATTCATGACTTAGAATTGGAATCAAAAGTCATGAAAATCAAAGTTAAATAGATTTTGACACAATAATTACAAACAAAAACAAAGTGAAAGTGTGTTTGTCCTTGACGTGAGAACGGTATAGTTTTTATCCCGACGCATAAAAGAGTTCTCACGAGTTTTGGTGCCATCGTGAAAGAAGATCGTAGTTTTTTCGTAATTATTGAACAACGTGTAAATTATGAGTAAAATTAGATTATTTAGGTGGCATTAAGTTAAATTTTGTTTAGTTTAAGTGAACAAGTGAAATATTTATGAAAAAATTATTGTATCGTGTCTTTCCTCGTGGCCGCCAAATCTCACTAAATGAGCTTGAGTTACTCAAGACCCTGACATGACTTTGACTTATGACCTGAAATAACTTATGACTGTTAAAAAGAACTTATTCATACGGAAGACGTGGTAGCATGGCCTAAAGGTCTTAGCCGGGTCAATTTGCCCCTTTCTGGGGCCGGCTAAAACTAAATTAACTTAAAAAAAGGGTCCCTCGGAAAAATTAATTTCTTTAAATCGTAGGTGTAGCCGCGGGTATCATATATGTAGTATTGATAAAACTAAAATTGCTAATGCGCAAAATATTCATTATTCCATTAACGAGTCTCTTATCTATTTTTGTAAATATTAATTTAATTTTTTCACACTAGTTAGCTATTTTATAATCATTCAGTTAAATGACGTCAATGCATATTAAAAAAAGTTACCTAAGCTTTTTTCTTATGTTAGACAATTATTTTTGGGAAACGAGAATATTACCTTAAAATATGTAAACTAAATTTTTCTAAAAAAAATAAACTGCAGTCGAATTCGTGTCTTATTCATTTAGTTTGAAGTTCATATTCCTATAAACTATGTTGTTAATAAGATAAATCTCTGGTTGTGGTACTGCCTCTGTGCAATGACGTCAAAGCCAGCCTTGTGACAATACAAGGGCACTAAAATGTTTAATTTAGTCAATTCCATGCCTAATAAATTGTTTTGTTTGTTCAAGCATACAACTGGTAACTTAACAAAATAATGCTCAAAGGGATATACCTACTTTTAAGGATTTTATCATATCGATTACGTTTAGATAAATATGATCGCTTCCGTGGTCTAATGGTCTAGTGTTGAATTTGACTTCATGGGGGGTTTGATCCCGGATTGGATAACAAAAAGGAAATGTAGTCGTTCAATTTTCTAATAAAGTCTTTGCCTAGGATTAGGTAAATGTCTGTAGAGTTATTCTTGAATCTCGATATTATACGAATTTAAAATTGGAATCGTATATGTAATTTTACGTACTTTTGAACACAGTATTATCGGAATATTAACATTCAGTTACAAATAAAATAAAGGAATCTGATAAAATAATGTATTGTTAACTAATAACTAAATGTTACCTAAGAGTACCTAAAGTGACATACCCGATTCCAATTTTATAAATCGAGGTTCAAGAGTAACCCTACTGGTTAGCAATAGGTTTGCGGTTGCCACCAATAACACAGTGGGATTTAGTGTCTACGGATAGTAGTTGGTTGTATCACCGTCTACCTATTCGAGATACGGGCGTGATGATACGTGAACTATTGTTATATGGAATGAAGAAGATTTTAATTCAAAAAACATAAGTATATAGATACACACTCTCCCGATCTCTAATAACAGACATTTGAGTCAAATTTCAATTTATTTTTATTTTGAAAACGCGAAGGAATTGTAATTAATTTAATGCAACTTCTACGTCCACTTTAATAAAGGGTCATATTATTTGAGTTCTAAAGAATCGTTCTAACGTAACTAATTTTATTACTTAATCCATATATAGACGGTCTATTTTCTAAACTCAACACTGTTTATTTTAAGGCAATTCTTATTTATTTAATGCAAATAGAAGATGCTGTAAAAGTGAAACCGATTGGCTAATTTTGTAAATTGACATCAAACTATAATACACAAAAAAGAGCGAGTATATTACATACATACATACATACATACATACATACATACATACATACATACATACATACATACATACATACATACATACATACATACATACATACATACATACATACATACATATCTTCACGTCAAGTTCCTTACGGGGTAGGCAGAGAGTATGGAGTGCCAGACCTCACGATCCTGACAAACTGAGAGAGTATATTCTTATATCAAAAATTACAAAATGGAGTCTCACCAACTTCCAATAAACTGTTCAAAAAATATTTCTTTTTTTATCTTTTTATAGAACTCTACAAATCACTCTTTTCCGTTGAGGAAAAAACCATTACGTATAAATCATATTTTATATAAAATCTTTCAAAGGAAGTGGTATACATATAACAATAAAATATATGGTTTGTGAGTTAGTTACAATCATCATAATATTGTTATGTCTATTATCAAAGAGCTTATCAATATCCTGTTGAATATTTCGGTGTAGGTAGAAACATTTATTTGATAAAATTGTAAAAGAATATTTTTTTAAATTCCCAACTCTAAGATCACACGTAAAAAAGTATAAATAAAAAGTGGTGCCAGTTACACTATTTATAACTCAAGAATGGCTGATCCAATTAGGCTGAAAATTGGTAGGGAGGTAGCTTAGAACCGGGAGAAGGACATAGAATATTTTATCCTGTTCGATTGTGAGGAAACTGGAAAGAACATTTTAATTTTTCCCAAACAAACTGAAAGCGCGGAACGAAGTTAGCGAGAACAGCTAGTAAAACATAATCACACAATTAAACATTTTCAATAAACCGCGACAAAATGTATATGTAATTTAGATGAGAACCATCTAAATCACATCAGCTTTTATACAAAAACCACATCCATGAGTCCACCCATTCAAAAGTTATGAAGCCACAGACAGAAGCACAGACAGCTTAAAATGTTAATATAGAATACTAAAATTTATAAAAAACAGAATGTTATAGGACGAAAAATATTAATAAAATAATATATATCTCTGGACAATATTTGTGTAATACAAATTGAATCTGTCTCTTTGTTAAGAGTCGCCAAAGGATTAGTCACTTACTCCATATTGTAGATGACCGTGGAAAACAGTAACCACTTTCAAGTAAGGTAGGGTGGTGGGTCGTTTGTCGGTTCATCACATAAAAAAATCCAAAGTAAGAAAATTAAATGCTTGTGTTATGGATCAACGATACCTGGGACATAGTAAAAGCTTCTGGAACCTGGCCACTTACAATTAATAAACTAAAAAAACAATTACAGATTTTCAAAATGGAACTCTCTAGGTATACATTATTACTTTTCTAAATTGTTACTGGATTTCATCAATTTTACAGGGTTCAGATAATTGTGTCGCTATTACATATAATGAAACTAAATCGTGAAAATTTTCGCTCAATGATTTATTCACGATTTTCGTTGCGGCTCAAGTTAACAAGAGAATTACCAGAGACTTTAATTGACATTTGGTGATGAAGCACAATCTCGTAGCGCTGTGTGTTCGTGGTTTGGAGAATCGTCCACGTCTAGGACGAGATCATCTTAATGACGATATAATGAAGGTCGGCCGTCGATTGCGGTTATTGTATCTAACATCGATACCGTACGGCAACTAATTACGGTTGACAAAAAAAATACATGTCAGCAAACTCGTACTGAATTAGGCATTGAAACGAGTTAAGTGCAAAAACAATTTGCATGAGCAACTGAAGTTTGGACGCTTCGTACTCGATGGCTACCGCATGATTTAATGGAAGACTAAAAAAGACTGTGTGTCGAGTGACAGTACCTACCATCATATATACCTGCCATTCTGCTCTGAGAACATGACATCGTCATTATGGACGGCAGGAATAGGTAATGCGGTAAACTTACTAAATTTAAAATTGAGTCTTTTTATTTTAGCACTTGCCCTGTGCTTGGGATAAATTTCCTATAAATTTTAAAGAAAGAAAAAGGGCGAAATTTTTTCTTTCTTTAAAATTAAAATTGAGTGCTTGTTAACTTTTTTGTCACGTACGCACATTATACAAGTTCTTTGACATTTATCAATGGTTTTTTCTTGACGTGTATTTTAGGAATTTCCAACACATACATATTCATTTGTTACAAGAATGATTTGTTTGTAAGATAACTCATTATCATCGACAATAAGTTGATGATAATGCCCGATACTTTTGTAAATAAAAGATAACGTATAGTAGATAAGGCTAATGCAATTAACAAATGTGAAAGTTTCGCAATGAGTTCTTACGAATTTCATAATAGTAATAACATTGTAACAATATACTCCTGTTGGTCCGGGTCCACTGCGTAGAATAGACCATCTGGCTGCATGCCAAGCAGCTCGTAAGGGGCAAGCATAGGTTAAATAGGTAATTACCAACAAAATCAACGACGTTAGAATGCCGTACAACAAGTTGACCGGGAAAGGATCCACCGCTTTAACTTTTCGTGCTGCCATAACGACAATGTCATATTTCGTCCTAGAGGGTAGAGTAGCCGGTACACTTGTACATTAGATCAATCACACCAACCATAGGAATGCTACATTAACCTACAACATCTATCGGGTTCGATTTCCGACAGGCGTGACAAAAATTGGGGTCCACAATCGTAAAAGGAGGGGCATGAAAATTAATATCACAATCAATTAAAATTGAATTAAATAATTGTTTAATTGACTTTATTATCTAATAAATAACCCTATCTAGTCTAGCCTTCACTTTTTTCGTAATTTAGAAATTGGTACTATTATAGTTGCATGGGGTCAGGGCTGCAGCTAGAGTCAAATCTAACTTAGGTTGTAGGCAGTAAAAAAAATAGGTAGGTACTTTTCACATAGCCATGAGGACCTTCCAAGGTAGGGCATAGTTATTGATAGGGCTTTGCCCCATAATCCTCTCTTTGCTACGGACATGTAGTGTATCTGACAAACCCAGCAAAGTTTTGATAGTGGTCTATGAAACAAAATAGTTTGGATCAGAGATTTCTGATTTAAGAGAACCCTGATAAATTTTACCATTTACGTTTTTTGAGAAGTTTGTTAGGTTTGTCATTGTAAATTTGCTTAATTGCCAGACGTAAATAAGCCATATGCTTAACAAATTGTAATAAATTAAAGTTATGTATGACTGTGTATTTCAGGTGTTTCTCACACACGTGAGATCATTATAAAAAAATACTTTCCGTTTCACACAATCCTTTGTGTATTTGTTTTACGGTTGGTATCGAATGCTTCTAAGATTAGGTCATCTGTGTATCAGTCGTATGTTGGAAACAATTATTTATTGTCTAGGACAACAGCTATTCATACAAATATTTTAATCGTTGGGTTGACAATAAACGACCTGATGGCTCTGGTAAATCCAGTAAAAGAGAGTAGTAATTAATGTGAAGGAAGCTAGGCAAGTCTGTGATAAATCATGACACTTGGCAATCGATACTCACTGCTCACTCCACAATTGACTTTGCATGAAGATGTGTTTATATGTAATTTAATCACAGTAAAATTGCGAAATACGATTTTGAGGTTCTTTAAACCCATAAACAGTGCAAACATTTTACTCCAAGCTGTATTTTAAAATACTAGTGGTCGTCCATTGGTTGATATTTGACCATAATAAATTTTGAATATATTTTTGATATCAACGCCATCTTTATTTATTAAGACCAACTACTTTAAACTAAATTCAGTGTAAATGAGTTTATATACCTACCTGGCTGTGATCCCGTTCATAAGCTACTGCAAGTAATCTTAAAGTTGACAAAATTCTTATCCCAATCTCCTGATAATGTTACTTCTTTACCACGTCATATAGTTTAATACAAAGAGTATACTCGTAATAATATACCTGTAATTAGATTGACATTCTTGACCATAGAAATAGGATGTTCTTGACCAATGGGCCAATGTATACGCTTTTATAATAAACTTCTTGATCATATATTATGTGAAAGACCTGCCATTAAATAAATTCAAAAATGTGTTAAAGTGAAATTGTATAAAAATGGTTACTATGCCATTGCTGAATATTTATCGGATAAGAGTGCTTGGAATTAATTGCTCCTCATATCAATCTCTTATTAATAATAATGTGTGATGTGTAACTAATTAATTTGTATAGTAGGTATAAAGAAAAAAAGGCAAACCCGCTGAGTTTCTTGCCGGATCTTCTCAATGTGTAGCCGCGTTCCGATCCGGTGGTAGTTTTTAGTATTGTATTGACTACTCACAAGTATTTTCTGTAAGGTGCATGTAAATAAAAATGTTTTCTATTCTATTCTATTCAATTATATACTCAAGCAAAGCCGGGTCATAATAATAAGGAATAATAATAAAATGTGTCAGCACTCAGTAGCAAGAATAAAGAACGGACTGAGCTATACATTACGTCATCGTTTTTACTGGAACACTTTCAATCGCCATGAACAGGAATCTCGAAATGCCATAATCAACTAAGTACTTACTCACAGTTACAGTTAGTCTTCGGCTAGTCGTGGGTGCCTTGGTTGTACCTCTTCGGGGATATGGGCGTGAAGATACTTATTTACTTATTTACTTACTTACTTACTCACACGAGAATCAGAATTCGCAATGTTTCACACGTTAGTTAAGGTGATTTTTATAATAAAACTAGCTGTTGCCTGCGGCTTCGCCCGCGTTTTCACAGGAACCCATTGTGTGAATGAGATAAAAAGTAGCCTATATGTTAATCCAAGTCACGATCTATTTGTGTTCCAAATTTCAGACAAATCCGTTCAGCCATTCGGTCGTGAAAGAGTAACAAACATCCATACATACATACATACAAACTTTCGCATTTATAATAGTAATAGGATTTCAGAATACTTTTTGATATATATTTTTTTAGAAACGAAACCTACGGAATAATTGTCTATTTTTTGGATACGAAAGATTGAATGATGCTTTCCTAACCTGAGATAATTTGATTAAGATTTTTTTCAAGTGCCGCGTTAGTATGAAAAGAGTTAAGGATGTGTTGGTCCGGGCTCCTTTGCAGAATAGACCATCTGCCTTCCTGCTAGGCAACTCGTAAAAGGCGAGCACAGGCTTACCGTTACTAATACCGTGACAGCAGACTAGGTAGTAAAGTTTCGCAACGACGCGCCCAGATTGGTACCACCGCCTTACCTATTCCTGCCGCCACAACGTCAGTGCTTGCCGTTGACGTGTTCCGGCTGGGAGGATTAGGTAGCCGGTATACTAGCTTTGCACGAGGCCTTACATCCCGGCCTCAGGGTGGGAACGCACCATTACCACCTTTGATGACTCTAGGCGACGTGATTTTTTTACCATCAGGAAATCCGTTTGCTTGTTTGCTTTCCAATATGATTAAAAAAATGAGAGGAAGCTAGGCAGGAAGTGGCTTAACTTGGCACATGATATTCTCTGTCTATACTGCAAGGGACTTGGGGTAAAGATATGTTCGTATGTAGATCGTATGGGAAGTCGAAGGATTCTAAGGATTTTTTAACGAAACTATCGGTAAAATATTTTTGAACTAAGATAGGAATTTATTTATTTTCACACATGATTACATGTTTAACATCCTTAATAATTTTAGACTTTGGAATCTTAGTAACGTCGTAAATAAGGTAATAGGCCTCCGATTAGATATAATTATTCTTACTATTTTTAATTTTTATCATAAACACGTAGGTAGTTTGCCTAAGGGGTTCATACACCTTATGTTTAGACCTAAATTCGTGACGCTATTTTTATTAACATTATATTGAAATTACAGTGAATTACATACATACATATCTTCACGCCAAGTCCCTTACGGGGTAAGCAGAGAGTATCGAGTGCCAGACCTCACGATCCTGACAAATCTGTCTTGCTTCCTTCACATTCATAACCCTTTTCATACAAACACGCCTGTTTCGGAGACTCTTGACACCACCCTCGGATAATATCCGATTGATCTGATCGTGAAATGTCAGCCTTGGTCTCCCCGGGTACCTACATCCATCCACATTCGCATTGTATATCTGCTTTGTCAATCTTTTACAGTTACAGTGAATTAAAATTGAATAATAATTTGTTAATAGAAAGATAATTGCAATCTGTTATGAATTTATTTTCCTTAATAGGTATAAAGTATTATTATTAAATAATTGACTTCAATAACATCCATCAAATAAAAATGGTTGAATAACATTGTTTTTTTTTCTAAAATTATATTTAGCGCCTATCAATGTGTACCTTATCCAATTTGAAAAGTAAGTTTATAAGCGACTTTACCATCAGGAATGAACGGTGGCGCAAATGACATTTTCACTGCAGGAACTCATAAGGTACTTTTTGGCATCTACTTTGTAACCCCTTGAACAAAAAGGCGATCAATAACAACATTTTTCTTACTACATTTTAATTTTAAAACTCGGCTATACTCCTTCATTTAAGGTTCTGCACTCCATTACGAAGGTGCCACTATTGCTATTATACCACTGATCGCTTTTGGTATGAATATTATATCACTTCTTTTCGGGGGCGGTTTTTTATTAAAATTTAATACCTACGATGATGAAGAGTGTCTATTTTGAGAAATCTTTTGTTCTATATTTCTTTTCTGAAAGTCTATAATTTGCAACTTCTTCGCCAGTGAGCATTTTTTGATAAGATAGAATTCCATCCCCGAAAGGGGTGACATCCAACCAACCAATAGGGTCTACTTTGAAGTAGAGCCACCACAAATCCTAAATTCAAATTTTAAATTTCTCGTGATGCTTGGCACTATTATAAGGAAAATTGGCCATTTATTCCTTTTTTTTCCGTGACTCATTTTCACAAATAATTTAAAAAAAACATCGCGTTTGTAAGAGATGATCATCAAAAACATTTTTAAGAAAAATATATCTGTATTCAGTAAAAATATATCTTTCTTTTCAGAATCAAAATGCCTCGTCTAGACCAACCGCCCCCTGAGGACTTCAGGCGCGTGCTCAGAGAAAAAGCGCTAAGTCACAGCTTGTTCTATTTGAAACTAGGCGCAGGAATGCCTCCGGAACAAGCGCGAGAGTCTCTTGCACTGTCGAGGCGCTCTAGTGACAGTGGGGCCGCACGCGCGTCGCCGACTGCGCGCATATCCCGACATGCGCAGCCCCGCGTCTCCGAATTATTAAAACGCTTCGACCCAGCGCCAATGCAGTATTTACGCATCCCACGCACCTCTAGTCCTTCAGACGACATCACTTCTTCCGATGACGATGACAGAGCGGCAGTCCGACGCCGCTCTCGCGATCTGAGCGACGATTCCGCGGTTGAGCTGGAGCCGAGGAGGCGACATTCACATCCTCGTGACGTGACCCCACCACTCGAGGCTATGTCTCCTAGACGGGAGCGGACTTTGGTGGAAGCCCATATCGTGGAATTAGGCCGTCGGAGCAGTGAGGGTTGCGAAATTAGAGGACGGTGTGTACGGACACCGAGCGTGGTGGTTAGCGATTATTCGGATGGTGTGGCTGTCGGTGCTACCCCTGAAGAGGTGGACTGGTTGAGAGCGCGGTCCCTGTCTGCTGACTCCGCGTGCTCTTCGTGCTCGACGCTATCCAGCCGTGATGACGAGGAGTTTGAACCTCCGACTCTACCAAAAAAGGTAAGAGATTTTTAGCAATATAATTATTTTTACTTGATAATCTACAGATAATTTGTACTAAGTATTCACAGTTTTTCCATCAAGCACTTAAAGTTTTAAAGTACTTTTATAAAACATCATATAATTGCCTTGAAAAGGCTATATAAAAGGAGACTGCCTACTTTAATGTTTAAATGAATATATCTTAGTCTAAACGGTGTAGGCGTTACATTCAAAATTTTGAAACTATACCTCTGCCTAATTATTTATAGTTAGACGTAACGATATATTATTTTATTTCAATTTTACTAATATAATTTTCTCGCAATGTTATTTGTATAACAATAGCGGCCCGTCCCGTCTTCGCACGGGTTTGAAATATACATATAAAACTTTTTATTCAATTACTATATCTATTTAAAAAAAGGCAACAAAATCCGTGGTGTATTTTTAAAGATTTAAGCATACAAAGGGACATAGGGACAAAGGAAGCGACTTTGCTTTATACTATATATTGAGTTTTAAACATAATTTAACTAGCAGGCTCTTGCTGATTTTGGTATGCACTCTTGCATTTGATCAATCTTGATGAAACGGAAAAAGGTTTTTTAATTTATTCAAACCACTGAAGAAGTTTCTTAATTCACTACGAAAATAGTGATTTTGGAACTTCCTCCGTATGACGTAATACAGAAAATACTGCCTCGGTCTATAGGAATAGGTAACCTTTTTCATAAATTGAATACAATAAATATCCCCAACTATTAGACGAATTTATATAACCTTAAAAAAATCTAAAACGCAGACCCAAAAATACACAAGAATCCATCACACAAACGCCGGGAATCAAACCTAAGCCTGAGCTATGTCAACGATACGTGTATCGTACATACTATCTCAGGCCTGTAGGGTTACTCTCGACGCTCGATTCATGCATTATTGGAAATTGGAATCGAATATGTCATTTTAGGTACTCCTGAACACAATTCTGGCGAATTATTGACATTTAGTTAACAGTAAATAGTAAATTATTTAACCTATTCGTTGAATTTATTTGTAACTAAATGTTAATAATCCCCTTATACTGTGTTGAAAAGTACCTAAAGTGACATATACGATTCCAATTTCCAATTCGCATGATATCGACATTCAAGAGTAACCCTACTGATCCAAATAAAACGCAAGCGGGAAATGATGCTCCTCCTCAGAATCTGATGCACACGAAGGACTCATTTCTTCAAACTGCATCAACAGAAAACTTTAAGTAGACATGAAAGAGTTGAAAATGTTGGTCACTATCTTTCCCGCGGCATAACTAGTTACTATTAAATAATGCAAGCAAATCTCAAAGTACATTAAAATTTTCAACTAAAGATATACTTTGATTAATATTTTATAATTAACTAGCAGCCCCGGTAAACGTCATTCCACCTGTTCTGTTTGTATGGGAAACTTAATTTAACTTGTGTTGTTTTTCCTAGTTTCCTCTCAGCTTTTCCTTTTTTATCTTTTAAACCTTCCCTGGACTTCCATAAATAATTCAGTTCAGTTTAAGTTCAAAATTAGCCCAATCGGTCTAGGCGTTCTCGGGTTTTAGTGAGACTAACGAACAGCAATTGATTTTTAGGTATATATGAAAGAAAGAATAGCGCTAGATAAAGAGCTAATTTAAGGAAATCTTCGAAAATTCTGTAACATTTCATTTTCACTACGTTATTTGTAAACTACTAAACTTCTCTACGGCTGGAAAGCATTGTCTTTACCGATTTTAAAAAAAATATTTTTATTTGAAAGAACGAACTTCCAAGATGGTCCCACGGCAACTAAGTGTGGATCTGATAAACCCAGTGAAATCGAGAAAAACACTAAATTTTTGTATTTGCCCGTGTTGGTCCGGGCTCCTTTGCGGAACAGACCATCTGCTGCCTGGCAGTTCGTGAAAGGTGAGCAAAGGCTTACTGTCACTAGCACCGTAACATCAGACTAGATGGTAGAGTCTCGGAGCGACTTGCCCGGATTGGTACCACCGCCTTACCTATTCCTGCCGCCATAATGTCAGCGCTTGCCGTTGACTGTTCCGGTTCGGAGGATAAGGTAGCCGGTAAACTTACTTTTGCTTGAGGCCTAAGGTTTGCAAAGCACCATTACCACCTTTGGTGTCTCTAGGCGGTGTGAATTTTTTGCCATCAGGAGATCCGTCTTCTTGTTTGCCTTCCAATATCATAAAAAAAACTTGGACGACATCAATATTGAAATCAAAGTCGGTTTTTTGCAGTTTTACTGCACTTCAATTATAATACTATCAGGAAATCCGTCTGTTTCACTTTCAGTTTTAAAAGAATAATGCCAACCTTGATTTTAGGTCGATAAAACCGTTTTATAATAAAATTTTATTATTTCCGTTTCGCTAATCGACGATTTTCTCGATATAACCTACTCATTATTATGTAAATAGGTTTTATTTGTTATTCAATGCAACCTTTATGCCTTTATGAAACTTGCATTCAATCTTTCGAAGAAGTTATGGTTGAATAAAATATATCTCTCGACAAAACAACCTGCTTATTTGTTTTTCCTGATGGTTATGACCGCGTCGCGCATCGCTGCCATATAGCTGGGGTGTTAGGCCTAATGTCCAAGTCTAGCTACCCCAACCTTCGGACCAAAACATAGCAGTGTCATTATGGCGGTAATAGTAGATATAGTAGATAAGGCTGTGGATTCCCACCAAGCCTACTTGCTCCACAGTACTCTACCACAAGTAGTTTTGCTGATAATGATCCATCCTATTTATATTATATATGCGAAAGGTTGTCTGTTTGTTTGTTACTTCTTCACGCAAAAACTGCTGAACCGATTTCATGAAATTTGGTACATACATAGAGGGTAACTTGGATTAACACATAGGATAGTTTTTATCCCGAAATAATGATCCTGTGGGACCACGCGGACAACATCTAGTTTAACATAAACTCGCCTCTAAGCCTTCAGTCAGAGACGCAGTTGGTCTATTCTACACTGAGGTTCAGACCAATACGAGGACTTTTTTCATTGGTATTTATTTAAATATTTATTTTTAATCGTGAAATATAAACAACATACAATATATAAAACGAAAATATAACAAAATAATGTACAAATGGCGGTCTTATCGCTCGAAGCAATCTCTGCCAGACAACCAGGAAATTAATTACTAGCCAATGGTACTGAATACAAGTATAGAAATACTGAGACTGAGAGAGCCTCTCGCCCTCATCGCCTCTGTGGTCTAGCGGTCCGGGTGTTGGACTTGACTGCATGAGGTCCCGGGTTCGAATCTCGGGTCGGCCAACACAAAGAAAATTGGATTTTTCCAATTTTCCAATAACAAAACGTTGGTCGGGATTGGAAATGTGCCCGGTTGGCGATAGGCTTGCCACCTATCACATTGTGGGACTTAGTGTCTTCGGCTAGTCGTGGGTGCCTTGGTTGTACCTCTGCCTACCTCTTCGGGGATATGGGCGTGAAGATACTTGAGACTGAGAGAGACAGAAAAAATCCTCGAATTTTCAATAAAAGTAAACGAATATGCGGAATTTATCTGTTTAGAGATATGGGTGCTGTAAAATTGCAAGGGAGCTCTGTCAGTTACACAAGGTACGCTTCCGCCCTGTTGTTTTTTATTCTGGTGCATTTGATTTTTGTTGCATTAAAAATAATACTGAAATAACATTGGTAAAGGTTTCACAAGTTGATTGGTAAAGGAAATAAGAGAGTCAAAAATAAAATAAAAATGGCCTGTAGATTTTAATAAAAACTTTACATTTGGTGATATTGAGATATACAATCCAATTTTATAAGCTATGCTACTGCACATATACACACACACACCACACAAACACACACACACACACACACACACACACACACACACACACACACACACACTCACGCACAGGCACAGGGTAAAAATTAAATAATTGAGACAAACGCGATAAACTTTCGGACCACGTTACTGTATAGACGACAATAGTCAACTCGCAATTTTAAATTATAAAAAAATGTTTTTCTTTACGGTTGGAAGATTTTGTCGTAATTATGTTCACGTAAAGATAAATTTGTGTTTTAATAGATTTCACATTTCAAAAAAAGAGATAAATATAGAGATAAAACACCTCGTCCACCCATAATTAAAACTTAAAAATTGTGAATTTATTTACGAAAATCATAAAATAACGTATACCAAACCTTCACTTTCCGTTTGTCGCATTTTTTAAAATTTTCACAAGATAGTTATACTTCTACATCTAATATTCTAGTAATTTATTACGTCAATTTTTTTTTAACTCTTGAAGCTGTTGTGGGGTTCCGAAATTAGCAAAAAAGGGGCATAACTCAGACTTTTATTTCTATTATGCAATTGATGTCCACAAAACACTCGTAACGCCTACTTCAATAAAATATATCTAATCTTTGAACTTATTACACACTGCGAAACCCTTTCAGGTACTTTATTTATATATTATATAATTTACTTTATTTATATCTTAATATATATAAATCTCGTGTCACAATGTTTGTCCTCAATGGACTCCTAAACCACTTAACCGATTTTAATCAAATTTACACACCGTGTGCAGTTTGGTCTAACTTCAAAGATAGGATAGCTTACATCTAAATTTTTCGCGAGCGAAGCCGCGGGTAACAGCTAGTGTTATATAAGTTGGTTTCATCTTATATGATTGCGAACTAACTGGCAGCTCTCCTGGTGAGAAAATATGCTATAGACACTTATAGTTCGCTTATACACCATAAATGTTAGTGGTGCGTCACTATCTTATAAACGGCATCTTAAGACACATTTGCAATCCTACTATCTTAAGCTGGCTACCCGGGCTGAAAGATAGTGGGATTGCCACTATCTTTCAGCCCGGAACATGACAATGGAGGGCATTTACTATATGACTGTTAGACAAGGCTACTTATTCAGGTCAGCTTATTTATTCAATCGCTCCTTTACTTATTTATGACAGACACTAGTAGACTAAGGTTATTACGCTAGGCGTTACGCTAAATAAGTCGTGAAAAACGATTGAAAGCCATATCTATAAAAGAAATATTATACAGGTGATTATCAAACCTCCTTCTGAAAAAGTTGGTTAGAAAATTCTAGCGTTTCTTAATTAGATCACTTAAAGTATTGAATAATTAATGTCTATCGAGTTAAAATGACTTACATTTCTATTCATTTATTCCTTATGTCATAATTTTTAAATACCACTTCATATATTCTGTAAACAAATTCAATATACTAAGATTTGTTCATAAAGCACTCTTCACACAGACGATGATTTCTAACAAAGTTCAAAAGTGTCTTCACGCCCATATCCCCAAAGAGGTAGGCAGAAGTACAACTGGGGTACCCACGAATAGCCGAAGCCACTAAGTCCATAGTGTGATAGGTGGCAAGCCTATTGCCAACCGGGCACATATTCAATCCCAGGCAACGTTATTTTTATTAGAAAATTGAAATTTCATATTATTTTCTATTTTCTAACAGAGTTTTATCTAATTTTGAATGTACATTAGGATGTTTAAATATGAAACAGAGTCGGGTTTGTTATTATTAATCGAGAATCGATGGATCGATTTTAGAGTTTTTGTTTTTTCATTCGTTTTTTTGACTTGACAAAATATCACATGGCACAGAACGGACGGTTTGCCGGGACTGCTAGTTGCTTATAATTCCATGCAGAACCATGTATTCTTAATTCTCGTTTTAAATTGATATTCATTTTAATTATGTGAATTATATTAATCACATTAAGCTAATCAATTTTTTATACTAACTAGTGGTCGCCCATTGGTCGAAATTTGACCATAATAAATTTTAATATCTTGTTGATAAGAACGCCATCTTCATTTCTCAAGACCAACTACTTTGTTTCAAAAGTTTTTAGTGCGCTTTTTCTCTTTTATCGTTATCATCAATATATTTGCTTATGTGTGTCAAATACATGGTAGTGTGGGTAATGTTTTATTTATTGATAATGAACTTCATAAACATGATTATTGAAAACTATTAGCGTTCTGCACTTCTCCTACACATAAAGGAGTCCAAATTTTGGCATCACGTATTAATGTAAAGATAATAAATATATTAAATGAAGCTTGTGAGTTTTACCGTCTCTTTGATACTGTAGTTTTTGTAGCTTGTACTTTAGAGCTCTATATTTTTTTATGCGAAAGGTCAGTTCTCCTTGTAGTAAGAGATAACCGTAGGCCTATATACACCATATATATTATAGGTGCGTCACTATCCTGTGGTCGGGGTATCAGGTCTATTGTGCAAGGCTACTGGCTAGTCTAAGTATTTATGGCAGCAGGGATATGTATGGCGGTAGTTCTCAGCACTCTACCACCAGAGATCTTGTTGGTAATTATCGATAATCTATGTTTGCCTCTTACGAGCTTCCTGGCAGGGAGGCACACGGTACTCAGCGGACCTAGACTAACATGAGGAAAAATTTATACAACTATTTTAGTGGGGTAGGTTTTGTACTTTCCAAACTATTAAAAGTAGAACATATTGTAACGAAAAGAACGACATCATCATGATTAAAACTATACTGAATGGCCCAGGAGTTGTAAAAAATACATAAAATGTTAGCTTACCTGACTCAGCTCAAATTTCCCAGAATCCTTAAGAGCCAGTGTTAACCTTTCAGAAAGAGCGAAGCTGGGTGAAGTTGTAAAAACTGCGAGGTTGGCAACATATTAGTCACTTTCAAAAATAAATAAATAGCGTAAATGATTAATATATCCGACTATGGACATGGGCGCCGGCAGCAGGGTGCAAACGCACCCTGAACCAAGAAAGTTCAGGCAAAAATTGTGAAAAAAGGCAAATTTTCGGAGGTTTATAGTGAATTGGTTTCTCCAAATTCAGTTTTTTTGTTACCATAGAAACATAGGTATAGTGCAAAAGATACTAATTAGTTAAAAAGTTTTAAAGAACGATGTGTTACAAAGTCATAATCACGTACGAGCGTTTGTATGAAAAAGAAGCTGGGTTGGCCGCTCTTAAAGTTATAGCTTTCTTATATATGTTCTTTAGATATGGGGATAAAAAGTAGCCTATGTTTCTTTCTAGCGTCTTAACTACCTCCAGGAATCGTAGTTTTGCTGCAACGTACAAAAAATTCAAACAAAATCAATTAACAAATTATTATAGTAGGTGTACTAACCGACCCGGAGAACTTCTTTACTGCCTTAATTAATGACATGCCAACAGCACCGTCAATGTTATATTCAAGCTATCCAGGAACCCATAAACTATCTTCACATCCGTATCTCTGAAACAGTAGGCAGTGGCACAACCAGGGCACACACCAGCTATATGTAGGGCACGTCTAAAAGACATTGAGACCCACAATATGATAGGTGTCAAGGCTATCGCATACCTGGCACATAATATCTAATTCCGGGCAACGTTGTTTTTATTAGAAATTTTGAAAAACACATTTTCCTTTTGTTGCCCGACCCGGGATCGAACCCAGGACCTCATGAAGTCAAGTCCAACGCTGAACCCTCAGGATAAAGAGGTGGCTCTAGTAACCCATTCAATCTTGTTATTATTATCATAGTTTACAAAAAAACTAGCCAATTTCGCGGAGTAATCGCAACACGGCTGAACGAATTGATTAATTTTGCTAATTCTTTTTTTGTTGTGTTAGTTATTGTCAGAAGGATCATATGAAAAAAGTTCACTGTTAGGGCAGGACAACGTCTGAAGGCTCAGCTAGTCTTACATACATACATACATACACACATATCTTCACGCCAAGTCCCTTACGGGGTAGGCAGAGAGTATCGAGTGCCAGACCTCACGATCCTGACAAACCTGTCTTGCTTCCTTCACATTCATAACCCTTTTCATACAAACACGCCGGTTTCGGAGACTCTTGACACCACCCTCGGATAATATCCGATTGATCTGATCGTGAAATATCAGCCTTGGTCTTCCCGGGTACTTACATCCATAAATTATTAAGCTAGTCTTAAATATAAAAATAAATTCACATTTCCCTTAGTCGTCTCATCACGCGAGAACGGATGGACCTGTTCTGCAAATTCTTTTTTGCCGTTTTAGTTAATGTCAGAAGAAAGTTAATATATGAAAAGGGAACCCGTGAAAATTGCAGGGAAAACAGGAAAAATAATACATATTTTTTTACAGTCGGTCAGTTTTTGCACATTAAATAACTTACATAATGTAGTAAAGAACCATCTCGATCACGTCAGCACAACGGAAAAATTTGCATCGAAATTGGTGGACGCACGTCCACGAACGCATACACAAACATATGAAACTTATGTTTCCCCCGTGTTGGTCCGGGCTCCTTTGCAGAATAGACCATCTGCCTTT
>NJDC01001924.1:82086-106973 GCA_002245475.1 Calephelis virginiensis | reverse complement strand
CAAAAATTTGCATCGAAATTGGTGGACGCACGTCCACGAACGCATATACAAACATATGAAACTTATGTGTCCCCCGTGTTGGTCCGGGCTCCTTTGCAGAATAGACCATCTGCCTTTCTTGCCAGGCAGCTCGTGAAAGGCGAGCATAGGCTTACCGTCACTAACACCGTGACATCTGACTAGGTGGTAGAGTTTCGCAGCGACTCATCCGGATTGGTACCACCGCCTTACATATTCCTGCCGCCATAACGTCATGACGTGTTCCGGTTTGGAGGGTAAGGTAGCCGGTAAACTTTCTTTTGCTCGAGGCCTAACATCCCGGCCTCTGGTTGGCAACGCACCATTACCACCTTTGGTGTCTCTAGGCGGCGAGAATTTCTTATCATCAGGAAATCCGTCTGCTTGTTTGCCTTCCAATATCATAAAAAAAAACTTATAAAACCCCTCTTTGTCCGTCGGTGGCTATAGAGGAAAACCCCAAATCCCCTCTTTGTCCGTCGGGGTTATAGAGGAAAACACTAAAACCCCTCTTTGTCGTGAGTTATAGAAGAAAGTCCCATAGCGTACTATTGAATATTAACAGACTGACTATGATGGTCCTACACTAGCAACCATGACAACAGTGCTTTAGTAAGTCCGGCGGACATGTCCGCGAGCATGTCCGTCTCGTGGATTTACCGCATACTATTAAATATTTAGATTGAATATTTAGATATTTAGATCCAAAACTTGTACGTCAGATTGTATTTTGTAATGGACAGTCTTTTCATAGTGACAATGTATTTGTAAACCATTTAACCTAATTTCTGCGTCATATCTTATAATATCTATTACATATACATACGAGAATACGAAATATTCGTAAAGGAAATATGAATACGAGATACGAATACGAATTACTCATATATTAAATTGTAATCGACATCTGTAGAATATTTTTTTTATGATTTATAGAAAGTCATCCTTAATTCCGAGTTTTGCAGTAATCCTACTTAAATATTAAATGCGAAAGTTTGTGAGAAGGGATGGATGTTTGTAACTCTTTTACAGACAAACCAAATAGCGGATTTAGATGAACTTTACAGAAATAAAATTTATAAATCAGAATAACATATAGGACACAATTTATAAAAAAAAATTAAGCTAGCAAAGCCGCGATTAGAAGTAGTCGCCTCTGTGGTCTAGCGGTTCAGTTGTTGAACTTGATTGCATGAGGTCTCGGGTTCAAATCCCGGGTCGGGCAACAAAAATAAAAATTTGGTTTTTCCAATTTTCTAATAATAAAAAAACGTTGCTCGGGATTGGATATGTGCCCGGTCGGCGATAGGTTTGCCACCTATTACATCGTGGGACTTAGTATCTTCGGCTAATCGTAGGTGCCCTGGTTGTGCCTCTGTCTAGCACTTCGGGGATGTTGGCGTGAAGATACTTTTTTTAGAAGTTAGTAAAGCATAATTCTTCACTATGATACAAGTTTACAAAATACATTTATTATACAAGGTTTTTTTGGAGTAGGTATGAGACGAGCTAATAAAAATTTGGAAATTTATGCTACAATTCAAATAATGCTATTATATTTACTAGGCATTCGAGTTTCACTGGGACTTATGCCACCTCATACCCTACTCTCTGGTTAGGTTCCGTTTATGAGGGTAAGTTAGTCGGTAAATTGAGTTTTGAGTATCATTTCATTCATAGCGCACTGTTTTGCCTTTTTTGTCACGCCATAGTACTCGTACGTATACATTTTTGTGGATGAATATTGCAAATTAAATAATTTTATTTCAATTTAAGTATGGATTTCCGCAAAGTAACGCCTTCTTCTACAAATAGATAAGGCAGTCGATTTTTACCCAGGCAAGTTGCTGCGCAGCAATCTGCCAAGAGTGGTCTTGTCAGTGATGACCCATATTTTAACCAGCGATCGCATCTTACGAGCTGTCTGGCAGAGAGGCAGTCTATTCTACTCAGCAGACTGGGCCACACGGGGAGACTTTTTTATGTATTTTTGCTTTTTGTGTGCAAAAGATACCCAGACCCAGAAATACAGACATTTAAATGTTCATCACACAAATGTCTGCCCTTGTCGGGAATCGAACCCGAACCTTGCGGTCAATGGGTGCTCGATCAGCAATGCGGAAGGACCGCATAACCTAGCCTTGCAAGCCGACCTTGAACTCTTTAACTACTTAGAAATATTAAAACATTACCAAAATTTCATAAATATCTTGCGAAATTCACACACATGAGTACAGTAATTGTTTTTTTATTACTAAAAACAATGTTACCCCTAACACAGTTTCAATGACTTTTAGTTTTATGAACCATTGAAATAAAATTAAAAAATACATTTAAATAAAGTATTGTCCTCGATTTTGTCAAAACATTGTATGTTCACACATTATGTAGGTAGTGGAAATGCAGTGTAGGCGTCGGGATGTGAGGACTTTTCAAGCGACCTAGTTCAAAAAGTCGGAATCGTCCTGAATCAACTAGCATATATTGGTCAACGTCTATCTTTTTCTTACCGCTAAAATATCAGTGCTGGCCATTGTGTTGTTCCGTTTACAATACCCAAAGACTTTTACTTGATAGACTAAAAATTACTGCCTTAGATTGGCATCAATAATATCTTTAGTGGCAGGTATATATTTCTAAGCCTTTGATTTTATAATATTATGTCGATTTCTCAAATCCAAATAGCAGTATTAGTGATAAAAGTTGAACAATGAAGCCTTTTAGTTTTATTATAATCTATATAAATCTATTATCTATACATCTACACAAATAAATCAAATAGTAGTAGTAGTGTGTGTTATAAAAATCGATAACTGCTTTTACTTAACATTTTGCAATTAGTTATGACACAAAATTATTTATAAATCGCAAAAAAACTTACTACATTGCTATTTGCTAGTGTCTAATCTCAAAGATTAAAAAACAGGCTTCCAACCACGGGCTAACAAGGCTTTCTTCAACACCAACAAGTTTATATTGCAATTTAGAAATAGCGCAATGTAAGGAAAAATTAAGAAACTTAATACCTCATTACATTCGCCCTCCCCGTTCGTGGTCCTTTGACATTTTCGCCAAACCCCCTCCCCCTTCTGTAGCCTCATGTGATTAATGGACGATCCTAAACAAAAAAGTAACATACGTGTAATTTACCGCCTTACTAAAAAAAGTTAAACACTGTCTGAAATTGGACTCTCCATCACATGCTGCTACGTCATCCATGTGTTGCAAGTTTTTTTTATGATAATAGAAGGCAAACAAGCAGATGAATTTCCTGATGGTATGAAATTCACGGAGCCTAGAGACCCCAAAGATGGTAATGGTGCGTTGCCAACCTGAGGCCAGGATGTTAGGTCTGAAGCAAAATTAAGTTTACCGACTACCTTACCCTCCGAGGTACTCGTCAACGGTTCTGACGTTATGGTGGCAGGAATAGGGAAGGCGGTGGAACCAATTCGGGCGAGTCGCTGCGAAACTCTAATACCAAGTCAGATGTCCCGATATTAGTGACGTTAAGCCTATGCTCGCCTTTCACGAGCTGCCTGGCAGGAAGGCAGACAGTTTAAATGTCAATTTTAGACAGTGTTTAGTCAAACAAACGTCTCATTTTTTGTGGTGAGGCGATACGAACTAAATTACATTTGCTCGTGTGAAGTGAGGGAAGACTTAAATATATGATAACAGTTTGCTTTGTACCACAAATTGTGGTTGCACTGTAACCGCAACCTTATGATGAACAAGAAAATGGCTTTGATTATCTTACGAGGTGATAGGTATTAGTTTTTATATAAGTTGGTTTCATCTTATAGGACTCCGAAGTAACTGGCAGCTCTCCTGGTGGGAAAATATGCTATAGACACTTATAGTTCGCTTATACACCATAAATGTTAGTGGTGCGTCACTATCTTATGAACGGAATCTTAAGACACATTTGCAATCTTAAGCTAGCTAACCGGGCTGAAAGATAGTGGGATTGCCCGGAACATGACAATGGAGGGCATTTAGTATATGACTGTTAGACAAGGCTACTTATTCAGGCCAGCTTATTTATTGAATCACTCTTTTACTTATTTATGACAGACTCTAGAAGACTAAGGTTTTCTTTAATAATCAGGAGAGCCGTCTAATTGACAGCTTATGACAAAAAAACACCAGTAATAATAATAAATCATCTTTATTTCACATAAACCTACAAGAGGCACTTGTGACGGGTCTATATAATAATAAATCTACCACCGGAACGGAACGCGGCCGCACACTGAGAAGATCCGGCAAAAAACTCAGCGGGCTTGTCTTTCTTTTTTCTTACTTTAAAATATATTTACAATAATTTATGTAATGATACATTATATATTATAAGAGATTGACATGAGGAGCAATTAATCCCAAGCAGTCCTATCTGCTAAATATTCAGCAATGTTGTAATAACTCTTTTGATTTAATTTACATGTAACACATTTCTTAAATTTATTAATTGGAAGTTCTTTCATATAATTGGGAAGTTCATTGTAGAACTGTATACATAGGCCCATGAAAGAATGGCTTACTCTGTGGAGACGAGACACATGCACAGCAAGATTATTTTTATTCCTTGTACTGACTTTATTTCTTTTAAATGAACTTGAATTTCTGTAAACATACATTAAATTTTCAAAGATATACTGGGATGCTATAGTTAGAATATTGATTTCTTTGAACTTTTCTCTCGGGTAAACTCTTGGGCCTAGGTTATAAATTGCCCTTATGGCTCTCTTTTGTAATATAAATATAGTATTTACTTCGGCAGAGCTCCCCCCGAGAAGAATTCTATACGACATGATGCTGTGAAAATAACTAAAATAAACCATACTAACAGTTTCAACATCAGTTAATTGTCCAAATTTTTTAATAGCATACACTGCTGAGCTTAATCTAATTGCAAGTTTATCAATGTGCGGGCTCCATTGCAATTTTTTATCAATAGTTATTCCTAAAAACGTAGTAGAATCTACCAGGTCCAACTTATTCCCATTAAGTTGTACGTTGGTATCTACTTGCCCCACATTTGGCATTGAAAATTTAATACAATTAGTTTTTTTTCATTCAAACATAACAGTAACATAAGCACATCTTTTGTATACTTTGGGTTTATATAAACGCCACAGTATATTTATGTTAAAAGTCATAACATTAATTTAGACTTTGCTGGGCAAAAATGTTAGCAAAAGTGCGAAAAAGAAATGTAACTTTTAACATTACAAAATAACAGTAAAATTAAAAAAAATCAATAACCTCCGACAAAACCTTCTCTTAATGTTGTTAAGATTTCAATCACGTCGGCCAAAAACAAGAAAATTTAAACGTCAAAGAAAAAATCTACATCGAAATCAGTCCATCCGTTCAAAAGTTATGATCTCAAAAACAAATTCATACACTCAAACAGATACATCAAACGGGGGTTAAAACAGATTTTGCTGGAAGAGATCTCATATGGAGATAAGCATGCCTATGTATACTCTGATGTTTGTTAATGTATTTTTATGTGGACACGAAGTGTATTTTTTTGTAATAATGTATGATTAAACAATGATCGCAGTGTATCGTTCCCGTTAATCTGTGTATCGTTTTACTTGTTCTGATTTTCATTGGAAACGGATGCCCGCATCCGCTTTGAATATACATGGACGGATTGTCGACGGTAAATAGAGCAAAACTGCTTTATACAGGCAATAATGTACTGTCCAAACTGGAGGGCTATCCCCATTTTATTAGAATTGCATCTCAATTGATCGATTTCGATGCATTTTACCCCGTACCCCTTTGCAGAAAAGACCATCTGCGTTCCTGCTAGGCAGCTCGTAAAAGGAGAACATAGGCTTACTGCCACTAGTTCTGCTGATAGTTCCGCACCGACTGGTCCGGATTATTCCTGCTGCCATACCGTCAGTGCTTGCCGTTGATGTGTTTGTGTTCGGAGGGTAAGGTAGGTAATAACTTACTTTTGCAAGAGACCTAATACCCTGGCTTCAGGTTGGCAACGCATCATTACTACCTTTAGCCTCTACAGGTGACATGAATCAAACTTCATAGTAGTCCCACAGCACCTAAGTGTTGAAAACTAGCGCTGAAATACTTTCAAATTGATATTTCAGTCCCTTTGTCATTCGTACCCTTTGTCATTCGTATCTTTTATTTATCCCCTCCAAACACGAACTAACCACAAAAATGTAAAGGTATTGTATGTGTTTAACAAATGTTGACTATTATAAAGGTATTTATGACGTCAAAAGAACCCAAATAATTTGGCGACATGTTGAAATAGCATATTTGACGAACACGTGGGTTGACTGTTTTGCATATACCCGGTCAAATACCGCTGTGGTCTGACTAAACGTGAACAAACTTAATTGTTTGTTGCTAAGTCATAAATAATCTTCGGTAGAGGAGTCTCAAAAAATTAAATTAAAGTTTGTTCTTTTAGAAATGTTTAGAATTTAAATGATTTAAACCAGCGGTCGGCAACCTGCGTCCCGCCAACCTCTTACTTGCGGCCCATGAATGTCCGCCCATTTTCATTTATACTATGAGGCATGGCCAATTATACGTAAATATATTTGGCCTCTAGGGTAAATATTACAAGTGTGGCTCACCTTTAGTTTATTTTGCTGCCTTGCGGCCGTTACCTGCCAAAAGGTTGCCGACTGCTGATTTAAACCATACCTTTCTTTATTACCCCTATTTCGCGTGGTCATCGCGTCATGCCTGAATGGAAAGATCGATTTTACTAATTCCTTTATTGTTGTGTTTGTTATTGTCAGCAGATGGTTCTTATGAAAAGAAAAGCCAAGAAAATCATAGGAAAAATGGGAAAACCAATCTTGAAATCCATACAAACTGTTTGTTGCTGTTAATATAAGCCATACGAAGTTCGCTGGTCAGCTACTAATAAATATCTCCCCGAAGTAAGCAAAATATATGCTTCTGTTGTGGTTGCTAGTCAACGGTTACATACAAACACTTAAATAAATACTAAATTAAAATAATAAATATGTACCTACTTATACCCAGAAATGCAGACATCTAAATGTCCATCACACAAATGTCTGCCCCCGTCGGGAATCGAACCCGAGTCTAAAAACCAGTGGTAAGGAACACCATGGCTCAATAATATAAATTATAATTAAATAGTTATTAATAATATGGACTCGTGTTGTCACACTTTAATTGCTATTTATTTGTAAATTGTTTTATTAATAACTTTAATTTGATTTCATCAATATTTTCTGTTTATAAGCGTTGCAAACTTTTTTATGTAGGGAGATAGAAATTATGCATGACCGCCTCGTTGGACGAGTGGCTAGCGTACACGCCTAACTACATCGACTAACCGCGAGGCTCGGGTTCGATTCCCGACATTTGTGTGATGAACATTTAGATGTCTGCATTCCGGGTCTGGGTGTTTATTACATTTATTCTAGTATACATATATTTAAGTAGGTATTTCTATATATTAGTATCTATCGTTGGCTAACACCCATAATACAAGCATATAAATTGCTTACTTTGGGGTTAGATTCAGTTTGTGTTACTTGTCCAGGGATATTTATTCATTTGTTATTAATTATTTATGCATACGGCTCTGCAGTTGATCAGACTGATAAGAGATAAGACACTATAGACACCATAGATGTTGTAGGTGTATTGCTATCTTGTTTAAATAGGATTGTGCAAGGATGCCGTCTACCCTACCCTCCGGACCGGTACTTGACACTGTTATTATGGGGCAGGAATAGGTAAAGCGGTAGATCCATACCCGCGAAAGCTATAGTCCGGTGAAGTTGTAAAAACCTCGCGGTTAGCAACATATTAGCCATTTCAAAAAAAACCCGCGAAAGTTGCACGGCTGTCTACCACTCCCGTAAAACCTGATGTTAATGAGATCGCTTTTTAAGATTTTCTTTAAGAAGGTAAGCAAGCAGACTGATTCCGTAACGCTTGGAAACATGCGTCTCATTTTGCTATAATGTGTAATCACTTATTATCACCTATAATAAATTATAATCTTCGTAGATAGTGACAATGTGTATCAACGCCATGTAATGACATTCTTAACTTTTTTTTAATCATGTATGTTTTATTTCTAGTTTGATTTGATTTTTTTATTGTTTCTTTTTGATATTTCATATTAAATATTTATTTGTTTATTTTCGACTTACACCTATTGTAGTTTAAGACATTTAATTCATTCCTATATTTTAATTATTAAACATTGTTTAAATTAATTTATTTAATTCAAAATGTAACTAAACCGGTGGCGTGGCTATTGGTTTTTATATTTTCATTTTATTTCTAACTGACTCTATAAAAGAAGACTGTTATAAATTCGACTGTACGTTTTTGTTTGTTCAGCGATTACTCAATAGCTAACTTTTGAAAAAAGAAACATCAAATCTTGATGTGGTGATAAAATGGGAGTGGGTTTTTGTAGTTTTAGCTGCACGTGATTACATAATGTCATTACTTAGGATAGTGAGGACAAGAAATTATATTTTGGTATTAAGTAGATACTTTTTCTGTGGTCTAGCGGTCCAAGATTTGGACTTGATTTCATGAGGTCCCGGGTTCGGAAGCCGGGTCGGGCAGCAAAAAGAAAATGTGGTATTTCCAATTTTTTAATAAAATACAATGTTGCTCGGGATTGGACATGTGCCGGTTGGCATTAAACTTGCCGCCTATCACATTGTGAAACTTAGTGTTTTCGGCTAGTCGTGGGTGCCCTGGTAGTGCCTCTGCCTATCTCTCCGGGGATATGGGCATGAAGATACTTTTTTTTACTTTTTTATGGAGAACTTCTCGTACCTCCTTAAAGCATGTAAGTTATGTCCATCCCAACATACAGATGCGCGGAAATTGCATATCACCTGTGCAAACATTGGTATTCCATTTGCAGATGTGAGAAATCAGGAGCATTTAAATGGCTTATTAACAGTAAAAACCTATTCATTTGTTAGGAATTGAATTAATTGCGTTGTAAAAAAGGACACAATAGCTTGTTATGGTTGTGTTGTAATGCGTCCGTAGTAAGCGGATAGTTTTTTTTATGCCTGTCCACTATTGACGTCAATTAACCGGTTTACAACGCGGGCGTGTGTGCGTGGTATAGGGCTGCCAATTATAAGTTTCAATTTAATTACTAAGTGTTACTAAGTTTTAAATAAACATTTCATTTAAATAATCATGTCTGTATACTTCTACTACCTTGTACAATCTGATATGTAGTAGAAAGGTATGGGATATGGGAAGTGTTGAATATAAAATTGAAAGCCCATTTTACGCGCTGTGTACAGCGTGTTCAATGTTCACAAATAACTTTTACTTTTACCAAACTTCCTTTTGTTCTAGTAGCGTGGGAGTATTAATTAGTAATAAATTACCACTTACGGAATCTTTCAAAATTTTAACGTAATTAAAATATTAAAATATCAAATCACAAATGCATAAAATAGATCAAATTTCAAATGATTCTGAAACCAGTTATTATTTATAAAATTTCAATTTTATATTATCTGAACGGGAGTTTTTTTGTAAGAGAGTTTTTTAATTAAAATCGGTGAATTATTGTTAGATTTATTTTGGAGCACATTTTGTGTGAAAAAAATTATCACGCGAAGTATTTATAAGTGCATAAAATGTAATGAATTGTTATATAACTTTCATTACAGTAGTTATACTTCTATTTAAAAAAATGACCTACGTATGCTACGTATGATTACTTTACTTGCTTATGTCTTAAATATAAAATAGTTAAAAATATAATAATAGTTAGTCTTAAATATGTAATAGTTTTCTACATCTATTAAACATACTTGCAAGGTTTATAGTGTATTGTTTGTACTATCGTCACTTCATGTTTTTTCTCATAGTACAACTATGCTATGTTAATTATATCATAGTTATATTATGTGATAATTAATATACTCTTTGTGATTCTCATTATTACGATGAATAGAAAAATAAGTATGTTTTGAAGTTATACTTCTTTTGGCGCGATTGGGAAAAATGATGAGAGTGAATTTTTACGATGCGCGCGCACACCGACAGATAAATGTGACAGTCTGAAGTTAGTTGCTACCGACAAAAAAAGCATCACCCTGAAGTTGGTTACCTTTTTATTTGGTATTTTTGGATTGTTACGCCAAAGAAGTATAACTTCTTACACACACTCTTTTTTTTAAATATGTTCCATTCTGACGTCAAAATGACGATCGATTTTAATGGTTTTGGCATAGGTCAAACTTAGACAAAGGACTGGATTACTTTTTAAGGCGATATTTTAATGTGTTCCTGTGAAAGATCTATCTAAATACATGATATGAATTATACTGTTAATTGATTATGATTTAAATTTACGAAGATTATTTCATAAAACATGGTGGCAAAAACAATTACACTGGTAACAATTTATTCATTTAAATGTTTTTAGCTAAACTAGTAAACATGTGTTTACTGCTACTAAAAACGGCGGGTTGCATTCCGGGAATAAAACTTGAATATTAACGTTGTGCACTTTTGATATTTTGGAATGGTTAGGGAATAATTTTGCACGAATTGCTTTAATTATCAGTATGAAAGTGCTAAAGTTTATGTGGTAGAATACAAGATTCATTTATTGCGCTATCGTACACAAACATGACAACACGAACATTCGCGCAAGCACCCTGCGCCGACTTACTCGCGCCGTCTTACGAATTTTCTATCAGGTCTCGTCTCCTGACGTGTGGTTAGAAGGTTTTACCCATTCCAAAAAATGTGCACAACGCCGCTAAAGAAGTTTTCACTTCAATAAATATTTTAAGTATATGAAAATATTTTTTATTAATTATGATGATAACAATCATTATAGTAAATAAAAGAGCAAATTACACATTTATCTCTTTTAAAATATAACATTTAAAATATAACATTTTTATCTTAAAATATGAACTTCACAATGTACTGTTACATATTGTGCAGCTCCAGTTTGTACTATGCGAAATCAGTCGTGGCGTAAACGTTGTAGTTCAGTACAGAATTTAATGTATGTAATGTTAATCTAACTAGTACTAAACTTCTATAGCTTAGCTAGAGTTATCAATACTTGTAAGAGTTATAAAATTAACAGTTCGATTAATCTTCAGTTGATACCTATCGATTGCGATCAGTTTCTTTTCAAGAATTGTTCAAATAACAAAACTTTTCACTTACATTGGTTCTTTTAAATTAAAAATATTTTAAACAAAATATTTAATTTGTCACAAAACATATTGAATTAAATCCGATTAGTGTGTTTTGAACTGTGTTTGTAGAAATATAATGGAATTGGTGTCGGTTTTTCATATTTTTATTGCACTTAAATTATGTTGATTTTAAAAAATGAATCACTTCATAAAAGGACCCGATTTTGCATTACATGTACTGAAATTAAATTGATAATGATGGAACGATCGGCCTTATATTTTTACGTTACTAATCGACACAGTATACATTCATTAAAATTTATAATTCTGTCGTTCTTTAGCCGATTTTAAAAAAAAGAAGGTTACATGTTCGATTCCTAAACCAATTTATTATGTATGGTCATCGATTTCTACGTCATTTGTGAACCGATTTAAAATTCTTTTTTTATTTGAAAGAACGTTCTTTCGAGGTACTATTGCCAACAAGTCTGGATCTGGAGATTTCATTCTATGGAAATGAAAAAAAATGCTTTTTTTTTGTATTTTGATGACACAATATTGGAATCGAATTCGATTTTGAGCGTAAATTATTTAAATATAGCATTATTTTTGAAGTCCAGAGTGCACAGCCCTAGCTTATTCTGTTTAAGTGTCAAATCAGTCACGGCGTAAACGTTGCAGTTAGGTACAGGATGGATCAACTACATTAAATTGATTCCAATTCACAGTTAGTGCAGTTTTGCATTTGCGAGTATCTCTTTATGCCTAAATCAGACATTTCTGTTGATTTTATCCTAGTCGCCTCTGTGGTCTAGCGGTTCAGGTGTTGGGCTTGATTGCATGAGGTCCCGGGTTCGAATACCGGGTCTGGCAACAAAAAAGAAAATTGGGTTTTTCCAATTTCCTAATAAAAAAATGTTGCTGGGGATTGGATATGCGCCCGGTTGGCGATAGGCTTTCTACCTATCACATTGTGTCTTCGGCTAGTCGTGGGTGCCTTGGTTGTACCTCTGCCTAAGTCTTTGGGGATATGGGCGTGAAGATACTTTTTTTTATCCTAGTCCTTTAATCACTGGTGTCATTAATCTAAATTGCCTTTTGTTTAATTTGTTCTCCGTGTTTGTCCCTGTGTGGAATAGCCATGCCTGACAGCTTGCACGAGCATAGGTTAAATGATTCATCAGCAATTTGAGCAGCTGCTTACCCAAGCAAAGATCCACAGCTTAGGTGCTCATCCATGCGGCTATAATGACGTTTTACTGTTTCTTATTCATAAATTATTTTGTACTAGCTGACTTTTTTATATTAAAAATGATTTGGAATTTTTTAAAGTAATGTTTTTCCATTTTCTCTGCATTTTTATCAAATTTTCTGTTTATAATAACAACAACCCTGACAATAAGTAACACAACAAAAAAGATTTAACTAACTTGGTTCATCCGCTCAGGCGTGATTCGATGACCACGGGAAATGGGGATCCATTTTCATATATACTAGTGGTCGCCCATTGGTCGAAATTCGACCATAATAAATTTTAATATCTTGTTGATAAAAAAGCCATTTTCATTTTTCAAGACCAAGTACTTTGTTTTCAAACTGTATGATTATAGTTAGTGTGCCATCTGTGATCTGTCATCTATGAAATGCACTTTATAAACATTATCATTAAAAAGTATTAGCGTTTTTTTTTAAGTATTAGCGTTCGGCACTTCTACACATAAACTGTAACTGTGCCAAATTTCATACTCCTCCGTCAGCGCAGTTTTCGTAAAAAGGGGTCCGAAGTTTTTGCTTCACGTATTAATATATAGATTATTAATTGAATGCTACTAGATGTCATATGCCTTTTTTGAAGTTTTAGACTTTTTAAATAAAGTAAATTTTTATATTTGTGTAACGGTTATTAAGTTCAGTAAGATATTGGCTTAATTATACATGGAGTTTAGTACAATCTGTTCATATTTATTTAACGACTAGCTGCCCCCCAAAAAACTTTATCCTGCCGAAATGATGAACAATGAATTCTTATTTGTTTTAAAATTACGTAAAGTTTTATATTCTAAGAAGAAAAAGAAAATTCGATCCGTTCATGCGTGATCTGATAACCAGGAAAATAGATATTCATTTTTATATTTTATAGAAGATATATCTTTTTATTTATTAAATTATATGTTACAGATAAAAAAAAATAACATTTTTATATTTTATCGTTAAATTATTCGCATTAATGCAAGGATAAAGGAAGATTTCCTGAAGTAATAACTAGAGACACTAAGTTAATAAAGAAAAACATGTTACAGGTAACTAAGCTAAGAAACAACGGTGGTAAACATAGATCTTATGACGGGAGGGAAAAATAACAGGGTGGTACCAATTTCAAGAGTTAATGTCACGGAGTTAGTAACAAAGAAATCAATTCTCGACTTACGTATGAGCTGTATGATAGGTCCACATTTAATGTTATAAATGTGAAAGTCTATCTGTCTGTTTTGACGACTAAATCACTTAACTGATTTTGATGAAATTTGATGTGCATGTAGCTCAAGATCCGAGTTCAAACAAAGGCTATTTTTTAAAAAAAATCAACCCACCAAGTATTTAAATAAAATAAAAGTATATGTATATAAAAACCGTTACTAATATACTCTGACGAAGTCGCGGCCAAATAGCTATTTCTACATTAATGTGCGGAGAAAACACAGGGAAAAAGAAGTTTCTCTACAAACCAATAAGCAGTGGCTACTCTATCTCGTACTAGTTCTTTAAACAACTATAATATGACGTCATTACAATTACACTTGTATGTCGCGTGCATTCATTCTATATTTAAACCAAACAATGAAATAAGAGTACCCTCGAGGATCATTTGTTGGCTTTGCAATTTAATGGATGACTTGTGTTTTAAATACTGAGTACGAAGTCTCTGTCTGTATTATAAATTCTTTTAGCAGTATGTGACATATTACCGCTCACGATCATTTTGTAAATATAATTACTTACAGCCCCTTAAAGCTACGCTCGGGTGGACAAACTTATAGGTTGCTATACTTACATATAAAACTTTCTCTAGAATTACTCTATCTATTAAAAAAACATTATCAAAACTTGACTTCATTTTCAATATTAAGACGTAATAGGTATACGTAATTAAAGATTTCTTTTGTCTGAGATTCCATAATCCAAACTTTGTAACAGTGCTTTATAAAACTGGTTTAACTGGTTTACATTTGACACAGAATTTAATATGTTGAACATATAACCCCTTCCTTTTTTTAAGTCGGCTAAAAATGATAAATAAACTTTATGGAAATATCTAAGAGCTGTTTATAGCACAAAAGATACCTATGCGTTATTAGGAGATAAAGCTATTTTTTGACATTTCCATTTGTTTATATTATGTACACTTATGCTATGGATCACTATTTCTAATGAAAGAAACGTTGTATTATGTTTTATGTAGCCTGTATTTTATGTGTTTCTAGCATTGCTGAGTTGGTTTGTGTACTCTTGAAAGACAACATTGTTCATAGCTCAAACTTTAAATCTATCTTGCACGACCCGCTTCAGATACTTCAAGGTTTTTATTATGCATGTATCCCCAATGTTCCATGGTGAGATGTGGTAGAGAGTACCCTAGCTACAGCTTTATTAAACACTGACAACTAACAACGAAAAAAAGAATAAGCAAGATTGGAGTATCCGTTTACGTGTGATACGATGAACTAAACGATGAATTATTATTATTAAAATATATACTCACATTATTAATATGTTTCATTTAATAATAAAATTTGTTTTTGAAAGTAATTAATAAAAAATCTATACTTATTCCAATCAATTTCCATCTCAACTTCATTAAACATATCAATCATTTTCATACTATTTGTAAAACATTCATACAAACGAAAATAACGGCAGTCATAGAGTTTTTAACAGATATAGAGCTTGCATTTCTGAATATTTAAAAGGAAAAAAGGGGGAATAGGCTAACTTATTAATCGAAACAATCAAAATTGATAGACGATTTGGAATATTAGATAGGCAATGTTGGTGATTTTATTGTGCACTTTTAGTTATGAGTTTTAAGTTATCTATATCTTTCAACAGTTGTAATAGAATGAGACAAAACATGTTCCGTCTTATTAATAAATATGGAGTAACGTAGTAGTAAAAGTAATTTGACATAGCCTGTATCATATTGTAATAAAGGCTAATACGAGGTTTAATTTACTCTGTGTATATTAATAAAAACGGGTTGAGTTTTTTCAATTAGTTCATACTTGATATTTCTACAAACTTTTAGTCTATTCCTCGGAAAACGTTGATTTAAAAACGTCATGACATGTCGAAAATGACAAGTCTAAAATTTTCCATCTCTTTTCTTTTTGTTTGATAGAAAAAAGTTACTGATGTTCAGTAGAACTACCACTGGTATAAGGCTATGAAAGTTTGTATGAAATTCGGTCAATTTCAAATTTAGAAGTTCTTATTCAAATCTTTCAGACTGAAGTAGATAATTAATTGGAATAATAAATCTCGCAAGACATTTCATATCAGATGCACTGCGTTTTATATATAAAAAAATGAAATTGTAATCCAACTTCAGCAATACCAGTTCTACTAACATGATTGAAGTTGGATAGTCCCTGTTTAACAGCGGTGGGTCTACGTCTTGGTGACGATGTATCGAAAAACCGACATTCAAGAAACTCAGCAGCACCAAATAATACGAAACATAGTATTTCTGAAAAAAAAATGTGTTAAAAGACTGACGATTCAATTTTTTCGGTTTTTCGTACAGGTCGCTCAGGATTCACTACCCTGATAGATTTCTCGACGATTTATAGAGTAAATTGATTGTTCCAGATGTTAAACGCTGAATGAGGGCATGGTGACTCCTGAGCGATCTGCACGGCGGAGGCGCAGGATCCATAATATTAAGATCATCCGAGGCACTCGACGAGGATCTCACTCTTGCATGCCTAACAAATCTGGCTGTTCGTCTTTATGTAGTCTAACCGCGCGTTCACTCAGGCCATGACGATTTTTTGTCTATATTTTGCATATTAATTTAGAGACTTAATAGTGTTTATATGCGTAATGGTAATAGCGTATTAATAAAATCAAATTTAAAAAAGGAAAAATGTTCCATATGGACATTTCCTTTTCTTATTCCTCGTCAACTAACCTGAAAGAGACAGAAAAACTCAGCAGACGTGAACGTGCGGTACCTTCTTGTATTTTTTATGTTTTAACATTATCACATTGCGGTGCCTTCACCTATTCGCAGGTTCATGTACTACTATTTTTTTATTGTGGAAAATTAAATGTTTTTTTTTCTTTTGTAATTAACAAGGATATTATAGCTAGGAGTCATCTAGTATCATACCAAGATTTAATTAGAATGATACTGAAATTATCGGGACCAAGGTTGCAGGCAGCCGTGGAAATTGCTTTGAAATCTAGAATACTAAAGTAAACCTACCACAGTCAAATATTCTTTTTAATAAAAAATTTTTAGTTTTGTTTTAATGATTGTGGAAATTTTATGAATAATATGAACGCAGTATCGTTTCCGCGAAAGGTTATTTATGCTAAGAAGTAAGATATTACCTAATGCTTAAACTTTCGTTGTTTATAAACATGGAATTCCAAAATAATGTGTACCATAAAAATTCGCACCAAAGCGTAAATATAAATGTAAAATAATGTAAAATTGTTTATGTAAATTCGAACAGCCTAATACTTTAATAAATATTTAAGACACTATCATAGCATATTCTAGAACCTTCTAAGAACTAAGAGGCTTGAATATAGTCATTTTCTGGTGTATTGCATATAAGTATAGGTTATATAGAAAACGTATATTTGTGTTTAATTATTTTTATTGTATAGGAATAAGCAGACTAGTTGCAATAATTTCTTAACTGACGAGAAAATCCAAATAATACAATTACAAACCAAATTAAGTTGTTATAATTAAGAGTAATTCATTTTATATATTTTTTTCTCTTTGGGACTCTTGTTTTATATTAAAGTTATAGAATGTTAAATATTCTCGAATAAATAAAAAAGTAATTTACTAGTGAATATTTTAAATAATATATTATTTATATTTTA
Organism: Calephelis virginiensis; assembly: GCA_002245475.1. Taxonomy (NCBI): domain Eukaryota; kingdom Metazoa; phylum Arthropoda; class Insecta; order Lepidoptera; family Riodinidae; genus Calephelis; species Calephelis virginiensis. The sequence goes on along the minus strand of NJDC01001924.1, from coordinate 89,643 downwards.
CAGTATTTAATATAAAGGATGCGCCATCTCTTGTGACTGATATAATTCATATTAAAACAAAAACTGCGTGTTTTTTAATACGCTTTGATTCCCAAACTAAGTTTATGTTTTTTTTAATAAATGCAGTTTTTCTTGCCACTAAATATGATGACTTGGTTTTTAAAACATTAATGAGTAAGTTTTATTTACAATCCAATCAGTGACAGTTAATACGAGTATTAATACAAGTATAATACAAGTAATACGAGATTTGATTTGCGGTCTTCCAAAAGACCGGAATCTCTCGAGCTATTTATGAAAAAATAAAACTTTAAATACACTTACTGAAAATTTCACATTCAAATATTTCTTAATTTTTCGTTTGATATAAGGACATCAGTCTGCTTGTTAGCTTTTTTTATAACTAAAAGCAAAGTAAATTCATAAAATTAAAATAAAAAAATAATGGGATTAAGTATACCGGGCAGCAAATAAGTAATGCAAAATAGCGCGCCTCGAGAAATACGAAAATTTCATAAATTAATAATTGCTTATGCTCTATAATTTTGACACCATATATACCAAAACAACAGATGAGCAATGGTTTAACCAGCAAATTAATATATCAAAAAAACAATGCTGTGACCTAAATATTAAAGTAATTTAACAAAAACATATTTTCCTTTTACTCATGTTCTATCAGTCACAAAAGCCAAATAATTTGAGCTAATTTGAGGCGTCTGCATATAATACAATGATGAAATAGAGTCGAAAATTGCACAAAACAATAATTCAATATATTTATAGCTAACCAACCAAAGACCAGTGACCTGAACATGTAATTTATCAAAAAACGTTTTCCTTTTACTCATGTACTATCTCTCAAAAAAATTTATCACAATTTCTGTACATTAGTGAAATTTTTTTAATTGGCATTGCATCTGATAGTACGAGTACATTAATAACAAAAAGCTTTATAATGAAACGCTTGTGTTTAACGAACATTGACGTAATAGTTAATTAATATTATCACAGATTATTAAAACGTGTCTTTACATCGCATAAAATAAACGAGATTGTATTGTGTTGTTATCGACATAAGTAACGCCTGTTTTAATTTATTTAAATTGTTAAAAATATGTACCATATACATATACATTTAGTTATGAATCCTTTGAAATCAAATTCACCTGTTAGCTGCACGTACAGAGTTTAAGATTTTGAATTAATATATGTATGGAGAAAAATGCAGAATGCTAATAAATATTTTATACCTCCTAGAAAAATTCTTAATAAACTGAAATGCAATAAATAATAAACCTTTTTTAAAATCTTAACATCAAAGTTTTTTGACTATTGTAACAGCTTCGTCGAAGTTCGGTTTTTTTCGTCGTTGGAAACGCATTACGCGTGCGTTTCGCACTTCATAATTTTTTATTTGTGGAGCAAGTATGTAGTTAAATAAGATTTTTTTTATTTCATTTCTATTTATTTAAAAAAAATAACATGAGATTAATGTTATTCGTCTTTAGTCTTGTTAAATGTAAAAAATGATCAATTACAATTATGATATTGTGATAATTATGATGTGAATAATTAGGATGACGGCGCATTTCCACTTCGTTGTCCATTAAAGTAATTAAGTTTTGGGTATAACAAATAATTAAAATTGTTGCAGTCATTTTGGTAAATTTAAAAAGAAAATATCTTCCTATTAATCTATTTTAAAAAAATACCTATCACTGGTATTAAAAATCATTAAAACGAAAGTAGATTCACAAATCCATGCTTACTTATGGCCAATTTTATAACCTATCTAAGATAAGAGATCGAGCTGTTTTAAATCAGTTGCCAGGTAAGCGCTATTATTTTACAATAATAAAAAAATATCTTAGCAACAAAACTCTAGAACAGAGGTTCCTAAACCCATTTCGCGTAAAGCCGAAAATGAGTAAGCTTGTATTGCCCCTTACAATTATTATCTCCAAAACCTTAGGAATGTTTAAGTCTCACTTACAACTTAATCAAAATTATCTTCTAAACGAGACTTTTACTAGCAAAGATACCAATAGTAATGCAAATTTACAATGTCAAGATTGTATTTTATTCAAAAGCATTATTTTATCTTATAAGTTATATCTATACAATAGTATATCTTATATATAAAATTCTCGTGTCACAATGTTAATCTGCATACTCCTCCGAAACGGCTTGACCGATTCCTCTGAAATTTGGTAAGCATATTGGGTAGGTCTGAGAATCGGCTAACATCTATTTTTCATACCCCTAAGTGATAAGGGTGACTCACACTAATTTTTTTAAATAAGTCACATTAAAAATATAGCAGAACAACGTCTGCGGGGTCAGCTAGTAGGATATAAATATGGATGTTGTGTAGTCAGAAGATTTTAATTTCAGTGAATTTTAAAATATGAAATACTTTGAATTGTACAAATCACTTATGGAAAGACTGCTCTAGAAGGCCTATAATTATTTGATTGTGTAGATAGGAAATTAATATTGGCCATTAGTATATTGAATGAATTACATTAAGCATTGTTAGACTTCGATCTGAACTAACTTTGACGAGATTTTATTTCATTGTGTTTTTAAATAATATAACATTAAATGCAGCTATTATAACGTTTCTAAAGAATTTTAACACTTTTAATTTAATTGTAAGTAACATGGTGAATAATTAAAATTAGAATATTTCATAACGGCGTTTCTTTAGTAATCGACCATTTTGAGGCGGGTCGATTACTAATACTAAAAAGTAATTCATAAAAAAAAGACGTTGTTGTAAAAATCTTAAATTTTTAATCAATTTTAGTTACATACACATTAAGGTATACATTTATTGTGTTAAAGCTATCATTTGATCGTTGACAGCTTTTATTAATATTTCTAATTCTAACTTGTCTCATATTTTATCACGTCTTTTCATCTAGGTTATCCGAGAGAGATAACAGATTTTCTTGGGATACCCTTAAACAAAATGTCTTTTGCCTACCTGAACAGTATTTTAGATATTTTTAATTTAAGTTTGTTTATCAATATTTACTGTATTGTTAAAATTAAAGTTATATTTGATTAGTTCTTTAGTTTTAATGTTAAATAATGTTAAAATAAAAATATTCAATAACCCCTGACAAATTCTATTCTAATATTATAATGCCACAGTCTCACAGAGACACACACGTTCACATTCACACTCAAACGAACACTCACACACATCCACAGACACGTCTAAGTTATAATACTTCTCTTTTTCCTATGTCGGGGTTAGAAATTATAAATATTTGTCAGATTAAACGTTTATTATTTCAGTAATCAAGAATAACAGAATGAAACATATCATTAAGTTTTAAGAAATATCCATTTTAACAAAATACAAATTATTTTCTTGAGTAGGGTTTTCAGAACGTACCTAGATATCAATCGTAATAAAGTTAATTAGATAGGTACCTAGGTTGATCTAACGGTCCTCTGTGGTCTAACGGTCCGGCGTTGGACTTGACTCCTTAAGATTCAAGATTGATCCCCGGGTCGGACAACAAAACAAGTTGAAAATTTGTATTTTCAATTTTCTAATAAAATTACCGTTGCACCGGATTTCAATGTGTGAGATTGGCGATATTCTTGCCACCTATTACATTGTGGGACTTAGTGTCTTCGACCTCTTTGGGATATGGGCGTGAAGATACTTTTTACTTAGGTTTTGTTAGATAAAGTTTAAGGAACAATATATTATGTGTATTATATTTATATATTTATGCTATGTATTATGTGTATCACTGAAACCTTGTCGCCATACTGCGGTAGGATTGTGTTGGTTAGTTTTAGTTCTACTACGACTTTCCGTGCATTGCCATAAGAACGTATTTTTGCGCCTACTACGTAAGTACGTTTACTGGGGACCCTAGCTTCCTAAACGACGATGTAGAGCTTTGACGTCATGGGGGAAAAAGACACCAATCTCGTCAAATCGTTGAATGACTTTACCATCTAGTCTGATCAATGGAACTGGTGAAAATATCTAGCGATTAAAATTTCTAGATCACTCCACTAGAGGACATTAATTAAATGAAATTACAACCCTACCGCTTCAGAAACGGGTATCTAGGACTTGGACATGGATATAAACTATTATTTTTATCTATAAATTGTAATGAGATTAGCGATCGAAGTCGCGGGCGTGAGCTATATTAAACAAATTAGTTGATACTGAAGTCATTCTTTCTTCCCTTTTTTGTATGTTTTTATAAGACGTTTCTTTATGTATTGTTTTGATTCTTTTATATTTTATTCATAACTAGCAGTCCCGGTGAACTTCCTTCCCCTCGTTCTGTTTGTATGGACAAACGTCAAATGTTGTTGTTCCTAGTTTTCTCGCAGTTTTTTTTTTCTTATGTTTGAGACGCACCCTGGACTTCCACAAATAACTCAAAACCAAAATTATACAAATCCGTTTACCCGTTCCCGAGTTTTAGCGAGACTAATGAACAGCAATTGATTTTTATATTAAGATTTAATTTAATTAATTTAATTTTAAATTCTTCCATTATCTGCTTCATACACTTGCTTTAGCAATGATATATTATGAATGAAGTGATCGCTTTTGATTTAATTTAATTCATTAAAATATTCAGATTATTATTTACTTTTACAATTTTAAATATCATAGTTTATAATTAGTAAGGATCACAGACTTAGATATAATAATTATAGTAGATTATGTTATAGCAATAAAATTTAATTGTTTTTAACAATATGATTGTATGTTAAAAAACTTCTCACACAATAATATTTATGTTATACCATAAATCATATAAAAATAGCAAATAATGTTAATTATATTATTATTTATATTGAGAATTATTTTAGTGTTGTTCTCACAATAATTTGTGTCGTAAGCTATAATTTTCCAAATAAATCTTATGAATGTTGTGTTTTGACTGATATTATGTTGTTGTTAATTATTGTATTATCTTTAATTTGATTCTGTTATTTATAAATAAAAATGGTAAATAAAGTTTCACTTTATTTTTATTATATCCTTTATTTTTTATGAACGTTCAAATTCACGACAAAGAAAGTTCAAGTTCGACAGTTTTGTTAACACAATGGGAAAATTTAACTCACTTTGTCGAATAGTAGAAAAGTATGGTTACAGCTGGTAACTTCCAGTTATGAAATAAATATATGGATGGAAATACGTAAATTACGTACCGTATACTTACGAGTATACATATCATGAAATCAATGCCTATTTTCTCTCATAACTGTGCAAAACAGTACTTACCGATCAGTAAAAAATTTGAACTTGGATTTAGGTTATGCAGAGACTTCAAAACAATTAATCAACTTTCAAGCTCAAAAAGTACATATTTTTTTAATATAGCTAAGGTAGCTATTAAAAAATCAAATAAAAATATGTATGGTGCCTAAGTATTCATACAAAGTTGTAAGTTAATGAAAGTTGGTTCATATTTGTCAAAAAAAATTGAAAGTTTTAAGATGAGATAACCTAAAAAGTATTTATTTTCTGAGAAAATTTATTATATTTTTTTGGAAGCAGATATAAAAACCTCTATTCTTGTATCTTACAAAAGTTACTAGCATAAAGTCTTAGAGACTTCCTAGTTTTATTCGTCAGCAAAAGATGAGAAAATCTCGCCTTGATCACCACATCGAGAGAGAAAATACAGCATTCTCTATTCAATAATTCAGCATTCTCTATATTTATATACTTTTGATAGTTTGGCCGGTATAAAAGTGCTTAGTTCTGGAAGGAAGGAAGGTTTTTCTGCCTGCTTTATTTACAGGATTAGATTTTTTTTCAGAAAAATGTATTGTTTTTGGGTTATTAATTCTTGAAACTAAATAACTAACTAATAATTGACTTTCAGAAAAAACTTCATAGAACAAAGGTCAACTTTGGCGATTTAATCATTGCCGTGCTTCATGAGTTTATTCATAAAATCATACCCAAGAATAGGTGAAATTAAGTAAAAACAATCAACCTCTAGGGTACACTTTGTAGGAGTGCTCCTGCGGAACTTTTTATTCAAATTGTTAATGAAAAAAGTTCTGCTTGCAAAAAAAGGTGTAGGCACTTTTACTTCGCTTCTACCATACCTGGTCTAATATATGGACATTTTATGAGTAAGGTTAAGGTAAAAGTTAAGTTAGTTGAACTTATATGTATGTAATAAGACGAAAAATAATATTAAGATCAAAATGAAGGTTTGTAAAGCTGGTGAAAACGAAACAATGCTGTCAGCTTCAGAAATCCCAATCCCTTGCAGTACAAAAATTTAAAAAAAAAATGTTTGACGTTTGCTAGGATTTTTTGAAATACAATTAATTAATTTAATTTTTAATGAACTTAATAATAAAAATAACAAGTCAGAAAGTTAATGAAAATAGAAGAAAGCGAAATTAACTACCAGATAACTCATTCAAACTCATAACTTAATTCACTACACCCTATATTTACTTGGCCAACTCTGCTCGTAAATGAGGATGAAACTAGCTTGATAGCTAAGAGAAAAGTATACTTACCGATAATAATAATAATAATGAATTATCTTTATTTCACGTAAACCTACAAGAGGCACCAGTGACGCGTTCCGATACGAGCCACCGGATCGGAACGCGGCCTCACACTGAGAAGATCCGGCAAGAAACTCAGCGGGCTTGTCTTTTTTTTCTTGTTTTGAAATATGTTTACAATAATAAATGTAATGATACATTATATTTATAAGAGATTGGCATGAGGAGCAATTAATTCCAAGCCGTCTTATTAGCTAAATATTCAGCAATGGTATAATAACCCTTTTCATTTAACTTACATTTGACACATTTCTTAAATTTATTAATTGGAAGTTCTTTCACATAATTGAGAAGTTTATTGTAGAACTGTATACATGGCCCATGAAAGAATGGCTTACTCTGTTGAGACGAGACACATGCACAGCAAGATTATTTTTATTCCTAGTATTGACACAGTGTATATCACAATTTCTTTTAAATGAACTTGAATTTCTGTGAACATACATTAAATTTTCAAAGATATACTGGGATGCTACAGTTAGAATATTGATTTCTTTCAACTTTTCTCTCAGGGAAACTCTTGGGCCCATTTTATAAATTGCCCTTATGGCTCTCTTTTGTAATATAAATATAGTATTGATTTCAGCAGAACTCCCCCAGAGAAGAATTGCATACGACATGATGCTGTGAAAATAACTAAAATAAACCATCCTAGCAGTTTCAACATCAGTTAATTGTCTAATTTTTTTAATAGCATATGCTGCTGAGCTTAACCTAATTGTAAGTTTACCAATGTGCAATGGGGCCCATTGCAATTTTTTATCAAATGTCATTTCTAAAAACGTAGTACAATCTACAAGGTCCAACTTTACGTTACTTACGTTGGTATCTACTTGCCTCACATTTGGCATTGAAAATTTAATACAAGTAGTTTTTTTTCATTTAAAAAAAGATTATTTACATTGAACCAGTGTACAACTTTTGAAATCACATTGTTCGTTTCGTCATACTTACCCAGTT
>NJDC01001924.1:61011-80208 GCA_002245475.1 Calephelis virginiensis | reverse complement strand
TCTTGGACAGAGAGGGGTACTGAGGAGCGCCCTCCCTGGTCCGTATTAGTTTCACCGGGGCCCCGGCTCGACCCCAGTTACTCAGCCCCCCCGCCACGACAAGGCTCGGACCCTTGGGGGAGTGCCTTTAGAATATTACATTATCCCTGAGTAACATAGGCTATGTTTCATCAACATCGGTGCGTAGAAGCCAAGTTACGCAGGCGAAGCTACGTGAAACTGCTAGTCATATCTGTGATGGAAATCATCATTACTAACTTCATCTTTTGCGCTCGGGAGCATGTACGAGCTGCGCTCAAACAATTTTAATTGTCATCATTTTTACGCGCATCGTATGTTTTACACTTGTACGTTTTAGTTCGCATTTAGGTCTTTAAGCGTACCGCGCGTACATATCTATTTAATTTAATTAGTTGTTCCACTTAAGATTGGAAATTATAGTTTTATAGTGTAATTTGTAACCGTACAGAATAATTAAGCGCAGCAAAACTTCAAAAACCGTTTTCAATAATTATTTAATTGGGTACTACGTCGCGATTTGATACTTCTTTTTTCGAAAGATGACAAATGATTCCGGAATGGTAACATACATTTTATTAATATTCTACTAGTCGTCTTTGCGTTAAACTTAATAATGCACATATTTTTTCACTATTGTCGGAATAACTAATATGGAATAATGGACATAAAACCTCGGAATTATTGGCTTGCAGCCAACTAATCGCGTAACAAATATACAAAAAAAAACATAGGTACAGTCGACTTGATAACGGTTATCTATACTTATACTTACTGATGATTTATCGTCAAGAATGTTTCTAAACTCTAAATACCTATGTGTTTTTCTGATTTAACGAGCATCTTTAAAAACTACTGAAAAAAGTGTCACTATCTCTTGTTAACAAAGAGATAGCTTGTGATAGAAACAGTACATCATGACTAGTCGAAGACACTAAATCAAACAACGTGATCGGATGCAAGCTTATCGCCAACCACACACATTTCCAATTCCGGAAAAAGTAATTTTTGTTAGAAAATTTAAATAAAAACATAATTTCTTTTTTGATGCCCGACCCGGGGACTGAACTCGTGATCTCGTTATTGTGAATTCCAACTCATTACTGCTAGACTACAGACGCGAAAACTGACATACGACGACATCGACAGTGACGACACTGGAGAAAAGAAATTTAAATTGTTTTAATTTCGATTGGGGCTTCATCTTATTGCAATCGATATATAGAATTGTAAATTAAAGTCCAATATTTTTCAAATCAGACTTATTTAATTACAGATATTTCTGACTAAACATACTTTAAGATGTTTAGGTGTTCAAAGGCCATCTCTACCTTGATGGATTACCATTGCCAAAGGTAAATAACCTGAGACTTGAGGTTCAGCCAGCCTTATAGCGCTGATGTTAAGCAGAAACGAAAATCTTTGAAAAAGGAAATATCCTTTGAGTTTTACTTTTTTATTAATTTACACTTTGAAGATCACACTAGTTCAAACATTACAGTGGTGGCAATTTACACTAAACTAATTTTAGGTTATCGCTATCTTCTTTCAACGAAAGTAATAGAAAGGGACAAAACATTGTTAGTGTTGTCAGATAAGTCTGAACAAGACTTTTAAGAAGATTAAAAACATCTCAGATTGACATGGTCGGTCTAATCTGACATGTCTAAAATGTTCCATCTCTTTTGCTCTTATTTCATTCGAAAAGGATAACATGCATCTAAAATAAGTTTAGTTTGCAATCAGCAGAATCACCAAAAATATCTATGTTCAATAGTGTATTACATTTTAAAGTGATTCAGGTTCCTAGCAAAATATTAAGGAACAATTTCACCATCTCCAGGTGCAATTTTAATTATGGAGCTGCATTCTGGCTCTCAGACACCTCTTGTATAATATATAAACGAAGTTTTCAGTTAAAATAAAAATTTCTCTAGATAAATTAGACAAATAGATCTAACTAAATAAGCAAACTATGTGCAAGTGTCATGTGTGTCATTAATCATTACGTTGATTATACTTATACTTACTTATAAATACATAAATAGATACCCGTATGAATTAAGTATGCACCATGATTTTAAATTGCAGACATATTATTCTTCACACAAATACTTGCCCCCGTCGGGAATCGAAATCGAGTTTTGGGTGGTAGGTGAAGTTCTTAGGAGTGTACGCTAATCCCTCGGCTAACAAGGCCAAAAATGAAACCATAGTGTCTGTAGGTGACTTGTGTTCGTTGTAATCAGGAAATTAACCTTCTTGTTTGTCTTACAATACTATATGACTCAATGACACGATGATATGTTGTACACGGTTCCAGAAGATAGGGTAGCAGGTAGACTTTAGGATAATCTGATCTGAAAGACTGGGATAGTCTGGATAAATAATTCTAATTAATTTATCACTTGTTTGAAAAAACACTAGAATGACAATTATTCAATTATAACAAAATGTGTACCTACCGTATTATAGCAACTATAGCTAGTCTTTGAGATTATGTTCCATTCTATTACATTCTATTCTACAATATTCCACTACATCAATTTTTTTTCGTGGGGAAATCCTTATGGATACCCGCCATTTTCGGGGAAGTGACGGGTTATGTTGGACTCTTATCGACTAAAACCCCACGGTGTCCACCCCTTCGCCAGGTACCGGAGCTGCGGAAACACACATCATCAGACCCGGCGGCGCCACATTCGATTCGACTCCTGTTATTCAGCCCCCCCCCCCACCACGAAAAGGCTTGGAGCCTTGGGGGGATATTCCAATAGAATCTATACTTGCTATTGTCGGCACTTGGTGGAATTCCATTGTATATACACGTTTTTTGGAGATAACATTTGTACTTCCTCCAAAAAACGTGTAGATATTCCAATACATCATATTCTATTCTAACCTATTCTACTCTAATTTATGCTATTATATTTTAGTATATTGTACTAGCTGAACGGCTAACTTCGTTTCGTTTGTCATTAATAGCTACTAACAGTTTGTATAAATTAAAGCAATGTTTTTACCATTTTCCTTTTTTTCTTTTCACAAAAACTTTCTCCTGATAATAAATAACAACAGAAAAAGTTTCACCAAAATTGGTCATCAATTCATATGTGATGCTGTAATCAGGCAAAATGGGGATTTTTTATATTATATAGATAAAAAATATGCACGCTAGTCTATCCGCGCTTAATTGTATTAAATACTTACTAGAAAATATCAAGAACATTTGCGTGCTACTAAAGTTGCAAAATAGGTTGTAATTTTTAATATGAATCTTTTAAGAATTTACATATGTATGTGGTAAACTCTATTCGCAAATAAATGTGATACTCGATGAGGTGGTTATACATACAGTGCCCACTTGGTCTTATATACAAGTAAATGTTTTGTGCTTACTGTAAATGAAAATGTATGTACCAAACAGCGTATCACTAGCACCCTCCTAAAGTTTTTGTAGCATCCAACTTTTTACCTTATTCAGTTCGATTTCCAATCTCACATTTCCGCGAGCTCCATTTTCTTCGACAGCAGCTCCATATTTTTAGCTAAATATGGATAGCTGCTTTTTCTGTGTCCCTTGTGCCCATCTTACAGAGAAAAAATACACCTTTTTACTGTCCCATACATTGCATTTTATTTATGCTAATGGCGCCCTCTACACATATCAACAGTTACGATTTCTGATAGAACCGCTCGTGCTAGTACCGCGAACATAGGCTATTCTCGCTATTATTTTAGCGCTTTATCCAGAAATCTAGCGCTTTAAATAAATTTTACATTATGTGTTAAGATTATTTATATTTGGGTACTTCGAATTATGAATATAAAATACAATTGGAAAATAAAACTGGAACGTCGTGTTTCATAAAACATTGACAATTTGACATAATCTAGAGCTAAAAATGAAATTGAAAGGTGTTAAATTCTTTTGTAGTTTTGAAGGAATATCTTTTACATCGTGTACAATGACAATATATATACACGATAATTATATATACATTGTGAATTCAGCTAAAGGATTTCATTGAAGAATACTAAATCTCAGTTTAATTTCTCAACCTTTTTGTCAAGTAATGAAGCATAATCAAACCTTCACAAAAGATTTTCACTAGGTTACTCTAGCAAGAATATATTTGTATTTTTTTTTATGATATTGGAAGGCAAACATGCACATGGATTTCCTGATGGTAAGAAATTCACGCCGCCTTGAGACACCAAAGGTGGTAATGGTGCGTTGCCAACCTTAGGCCAGGATGTTAGGCCTCGAGCAAAAGTAAGTTTACCGGCTACCTTACCCTTCAAACCGGAACACGTCATGATTTTTTGGCGGCAGGAATAGGCAAGGCGGTGGTACCAATCCGGGTGAGTCGCTGCGAAACTCTACCACCTAGTCAGATGTCACGGTGTTAGTGACGGTAAGCTTATGCTCGCCTTTCACGAGCTGCGTGGAAGAAAGGCAGATGGTCTATTCTGCAAAGGAGCCGGACCAATACGGGGAAAAAGTTGGGAAATTCAAATTAAAAAGCGCTTTTCCGCTACAATACCATGGCATCATCAATGCTTCACATAAAGCCATTTTAGTCAGCAAGTTACGAGATCCGTAATTTGTCAAAGCGATAAGCTTGCTTGCGAATGCGCTGATATTATCGAACCCAATCCTTTTCTATTTCCTTGTTCCAACGGCGTGTAACGCATAAACCGTGTTTTCAAATTCCTATTAGTTAAGCCTCATGAAACGAGTAGTGCATTTGACTTGTGGTTTTGTGATAACTGTGATCCGAATATAATTATAATGGTAGGGGAGGCCAAGAGGTGATTTGGGCAGCTACTCAGGCTCGTCAGATTATAACATAGGATTGAGATATACTCGTAACTATATTATGTATCAAATTTCTACATAAAAGCGTAGTCTGTCACGTCAATTTTTTGGCTTGAATATTTACTTAAAATACTGTAAGTTTATTACATGCCAATAGTGAAAACGTATTTAATTATTCTGATGAATTAAGAGTGACCGCAATCGGGAATAAGAGGGTCAGATACTTTCGAGCGTTAATTTATCTATGTTCATTAACCATTATATTACAGTAAAATGTCAGTAAATGTGTGATATTTCTGTTATCGGGAATAATTTCGGCATGAACACTTCTACATGAAACTATCTTCGCGGAAGATATTTTATTTTTATGTTGCTGTAATGTTTCTTTTAGCTTTTAGACGCTCCCCGAACTGCTGAAATATAAACATCATATGACCATTTCTTATTCTCGACAATCTCAAAGCCAAAGTTAAAGAAGTCACCATGACGTTGTTTGCACATTTATCATCATGAGGCCCTATACCATAAAGTTTAGACACCTATGAATTGAAGCATTACTTTTCCAAAGCGTAAGTTTGAGATTTTTGTCGGGGGAAAACTCTTATCTCTTAAAGACTGCTTTCCGAACGTGTAGTCAATTTAAATAATTTTTGAAGATGATTTTGATGATTACAAATGTAGTCGGTTGAGATAGCAAACATGCAAAGTACTCTTTTGATAGTAAGAGACAAACTTCGCCTCTAGATACCATAGACATAACAGGTACGTCGCTGTCTTATGTCCTGGATGTTACTCCTATTATGCAAGTGCTCAAGTTGCCCTATCCTTCGGGTATAAACCGGAACATGGATGTCGATTCCCACTTGCGCAAGTTACTCACAGCGCTCTACTACCAGTGGTCAGGACTTATTTAACATATAAGAAGACCCTAATCAACACGAGGAAAACATTATGGTTACTGTTGAGTCTCTTTCTTATGGCTTGGATCTTAGGTCGTGTGAAATTTGTCAGATACCCTTCCTTCAAGCATTTAACATGACAATGGTAAACACTGACGCTGTGGCGATAGATACATTGCTATAAAAACAGAAAAAATGTCTTCAGTGAAACATTATTGAATATGTAAAAGTTCAAAGTTGATCTTTAAAAATGGTGTTTTTTTGTTTATGACATTGGAAGGCAAACAAGCATACGGATTTCCTGATGGTAAGAAATACTCGCTGCCTAGAGACACCAAAGGTGGTAATGGTGCGTTGCCAACCAGAGGCCGGGATGTTAGGCCTCGAGCAAAAGAAAGTTTACCGGCTACCTTACCCTCCGAACCGGAACACGTCATGACGTTATGGCGGCAGGAATAGGTAAGGCGGTGGTACCAATCCGGGTGAGTCGCTGCGAAACTCTACCACCTAGTAAAACTTACTAGGTGCTTAGATACTTTTATAAAGACTTGAGTATCTAGGGTGATGTTGAAAAAGAGGGAATATCAATGATGAATGTGAGTGGCTGTGGGTGTTGAATGTTGATATAAAACAATATTGGTAGTGAGAGATATATGATGTGTCAGCGCGTGATTTATAGATAGACGTTGCGCGTGAGCCGGGCTTAGATAGTATGGAAGCGGTTTGATATTTTTAGTTAAGTTTAATAATAAAATAATAAGGTAAATAGACATATTTAGATGCACAATTGGTTCCTTAAAACTAATTGCATACTTGTGTTCTATGTTATAATGATAATATAACAATAAGATACTAACAAAGATATCGAATTAAATTTCTTATACATCAACACTGCTGCACACAACTGCTGCTACGATCACAGTGCTCCTCGTTCGTTCATTCTTGTTTAAGAAAACGTCTATCCGATAAACTAGCGTTTGCAAATTGTGGCAATTTTGATATCTTCTTATTAAAAGAATCACGAGCTTGAAATCCCAAATAGATGTTATATAATGTAATATTAATAAGGGATGTGTTTATTATTATCAATTTTAGTTAGGCAAAATAGTGGATTCTTATCAGACATTTGCCACTTACTACTTTGATATTATTGACTAATTGTAAACACGATTTATTATTTCAGAGCCAATCAATTCTTCAAACTATAGGGACTTTGTACTTAAAATTTCATAGCTAAATATGTTCTGTTTAAACTTGCACATGTCAAATGTTTAAAAATAGATTTTTTAAGAATATATTGAGGCTTCTAAAACCATTTTTGGGTAAAGTTAATCGTCATAAAAGATAGGATCTTCCAAAGCGACAAAATGTGTGTCCCCTCCCCCTCTTATATATTCGAGACCCGAGATTTATTCAGGAATTTTTGAGATATAGCACATTTCCAAAAACTGTAAATATGGTTTCATCAGGGACGTGTCACGGGGCAATGCAAAAGTTATTGAAGCAACTAAAACCTTTCAAGACTTATGGACTCAAAGTCCATCCTTTCAAGACCACTACATTTAAGACCATTTTAATATGCCAATACATGTCTCAACGGCACTACATCCTACGACCCACCTCTTAACAAACAACAGTCACAGTTCGTTTGAAAAGGTGTGCAAACGTCAGGCGGTAATACTAATATAAGCCAATTTTTTTAATTTCACTCAAGCTATATTTTTGTTTTCAGGTAAGCAATATCACGAAAAAATATCATTTGTAAGTATAATTTATTTCCAACTCATTATAATTATTTTAAAATAAATTTTAGAAAATCTTATGGTATATTAAAAATATTTTTTTGTAAATCATAGATTATTACATTTAAAGAGTGACAATTAAAGTCATCTTCACGTTTAACTATACTTAATCAAAAAATAGGCGATTTTTCTATGTATAATTCATTATGTCAGGATCCATATTCTTTTGGACTTTAAATATAACTTTTGCCACCTTGTACCTAAAAAGTAGACACAGATATCAATTAAACGAAATTCAAATCAATTCACCTCTATTTTATTATAGAGTTATGAACAAAAAAATACTCGCAGTACAAAAAAAAAATCCAGGTAAATAAACATGAATGCGAATAGTAAGAGACTTTATGAGCTCAGTTTTTTTGCAAACATTAGCTTGAAAGCGTTGATGTTTTACTCTCTTGAAATGAAGGCGTCTAGCGTGTCTCAGCTCACTAAATATTGGCAACTCGTTGAGTTCCATTTGTATATGTACATGAATCACAAATAATATAGCCTACACAATATTTCTGATTACTGATTACGAATATATGTATGTACCTTAAAATATTGTATGTTAAATTGTGCACTTACTGTTAAAAACAATAAAATATAGTTTAGGAGATAAACCTTATGGTAGTCGTTATTTGAGTTATGCACATAAATCCTTACTAATATAAATTTGAAAGTGCGTTTGTTTGACTTTCAGCACGTTTCAGCTAAGTGCAGTCTGAATATAATGTTTATGCGAGGAGAAAGTCAGAAACATAAAGATTCCGTTGAGGTATCGAGATAAATTGTAGCTCATATCACAACTAAAATTTACCCCTTTACCTAAACGGGTTCTCGCAGTAAAGCAAAATAATTTAAAACATATGCGTAGCATTGGCCAATATTGATAAATAAAATCAAAAAATGAATATCCTACTCTATACTAATCAAATTCTAAAGTTAAATGTTATTTCTAGAAACACAAAATGGGTCTTAGCGATTTTGTATTCACTTAAGTAGGCAATTAATTTAGATGTTTATAACTTGGACATCAATATACTGGTTTTGTACTTAACGTAATGGTAATATTGGTATTCATATTCATGATATCAAACTACCTTGAAAGAAGAAAGAAAGTTGAGCTTGTAATGTAGACCTGCTGCTTAGCCACGCAGGATGAAGAGTTTAGTAGAATTATACGTATATCAAGTCCTACCATGATAACACAATTGGTTACATATTTCTTTTAAATAAATCGACTTTTATTATAAACGAGCTGGTCTGGCGAACTTCGTTCCAACCATTTAGTTTGTATAAGAAATAAAAAAATAAATTTTGATTTTTCTGATTCCCTCACAATCGAACGGGATAAAAAGTATCCTAAATTCGTTTCCTGGTTCTAAGCTTCCTCCGTATCAATTTTAGCCGTTCTTGAGTTATAAATAGTGTAACTAATACGACTTTCTTTAATATATATTTATTTTAAAACAAATTAATATAGTTTTGGAATTGCCAAGGTCGGTACTACGATGGCACCACGCCTTACTGTTTTCGTACCCTGCCATGAGGTCATTGCTCGCAGCTGCTGTGTTCGGTAGGGTTACGTTTGAATCTCGATATCATTCATATTGGATATTGGAGTCGGCTACATTATTTCAGATAATGTTAATCATACATTCAGTTAGTCATAAACAATAAATTATTTTATCGGATTCGCTGAGTCGGTCTAGAGGCAGAGAATTGTGACGGCTTATTTGGTTTAAAGTAGGTACCTGTTTAGATGACGAAACTGCTATATTATTATGTTTCTTATTTGTCCTGTTAAGGTATGTGATGTTACGGGATCTTAAATTCGTATTTGCTTTGATATTAATACATGACCGCCTCGTTGGTCGAAGTGTTAGCGTACAGGCCTTAGGCCTCTGAACATTGATTTTTGTATATTTTATTCCCGTGCGAAGCTAAGGCGGGCCGCTAGTTATTAATAAATTCTCGGCAAAACTTATTTGCAAAGTAGCTAAAGCCAATGGATTACATCAAATTTGGTCCATTAGTTCAAAAGTTATGAAGCCACAGACACTTCAAAAACTTATAACATCACTTTTTAATCAGTCGGAGGTTGAGCTTATTTTTTTTACTTTATCAGATACAACAAACCATCTAAGCGTTACATTTCCTAAGCAGCCTATTTTATAAATGTCAAAAGTTTTATTTATGTGTAGAATTATTTAATACAAACTGTTAATCACGTAAGACAAGCGACCTTTTGAATATACAGTATCTCAGAGATTATCCATAAATGTTACAATATGGTATTCTATTCAATATTTGCCATTCTATTGTTCTTTGTACAAGAGACAAATGAATATTTATATACATGCTGTATTTTTTTAATTTTCGTTTTCAATCCATTTATATCGTGTCGAAATATTATTTTCTGGGAACGTATAATAAAAATATCGACAATTTTAATAGTACATTACTATAAAATTTAACACTAACTATGGCGAACTTGGCAAGCATGAGGACATTTGTTATCTCTTTCGGCATACATAATATCAACAATTATTAAAAAGAGATGTTGTTCAGTTGTATGTCGACTCCAACGATACTTATACAACTAAATTTGCTATAGAACAATGGTGCACTTCTATAAATATTCCTATTTCTATGGTTTTCTTACAAACAAATGACAGAGATGATAGAGAGTATAGTAAACTTGACAGGCTGTAAGCTCAAGGTAAGAGCCGGGATAAAAAAACGAAGAAGGTTCTCCATTTGACGAGTATATGACACAGGAAATATACAAACTATGTGCAATTCCTAGGAAATCTATTTAATTCCTTAACAATAAAAGGAAATCTGAATACACTATATTTGCTAACACCGTGTTGGTTGGTGTCCTACACACACCAGGTGTAGGTTCAGGTTATTTTCTTTTATTATAAACCAAGAACATTTTTTTTTACAATGGGTTCCTAAAAACATTTACAATTATAAAATTCGTTCCAAAAAAATTTTCAGTTTTAACATTGTGTAAAGACACATCTCCCAAAGAGGATCGGGTATTTTAAATAAGTGATGCTTAGAAATCGTATAAATTTCATGGTTTTATTACATTTCCGGCAACACGGGTTTATGTTAGATAACGGAAAAATTATTGCAAAGTAGACCACTTTTGATATTTCTATTTTCATTAGATATTCGGCATGAATTTTATGGTAACAGGTTTAGTGTTTCTTGTTATACTTAAAATGTATTTAATTGTTTCCATACAGAGGAAACTTTTGTAATAACTTTATAGTACTAGCTATAAAGTATTACTTATCCTGTGAATGAAGTCAATGTTGTGCAGTTTTACTGCGATTAAATAAAAAAAAAGGTCCCTAATTTCCTCACATTCTGAATACCACAATGACGTGACCGATTTAAAGACCGATGGCAGCTTTAGCCTTATTTATTGACCAATTATCGTTACTAAGCTATTTTTTTATTTTAAAATTTTATCTTTTAAAACTTAGTATTTTAAAACTTGGCGCGGTGTTGGTTATGTAAAGAAATTCACGTCGCGTCGATAAACAATATTGTTTAGGTACTGCGCTTGCAAAAGTAGCTATGTATTTATTTTATTTTTTTATAATAATATTTTTTATTCAAATTGTATGGCATTAAGCAAGTTTGTAGAAAACAAACAATGTATTAACGTCACATAACTATACTTAATTAATCATAATACTGAATATTAATGTATGATAGGTACCTATCATTTGGCTTCTCTTACAATGTGTACTACTCGAAACACATATCGGCTTTTGCACGTGCAGAACTAAAAATTACACAAATTGATTGCATCTTAAAGTAAATGATTCGGGCGCAATTTTAAGGTAGAGCCAAAGCACAAGAGGACAATATCATCAGACTAACAATCAATAATTAAAACAAAAATATGTATCACACGCTTGTCAAAAATAAATGAAAAAATGCATTAGGATATCCCTTTAGAAAGAAATTTAATTGATAATAGCTATTTGACGTTTTTAAAATGTGATTCAAAATGGCTAGAAACTAGAAAGTTTCATATTCAAGTAGCTACATGGTATCAAACATGATAGCAGATTGAATAGAATCGAAACAAGGCAAGAATAGTATTTATACCTTTCCCGGTTATGCTTATGGAACAGCAGATCCTGTCGACGTCAATCGTTTATTTGATTATCTGTTTGGCAGCTAGCTGGCCTTTGCATAAACATCAAAGCACCGCACTGGTCTCACCATATTTGCTATATTAAATTTTCAGTTGCACTGGCTTGATATAGCCTTTTACATATCGCTTTTATGGTATGAGATATCGGCTCAAGATAATCTAGTAGACCGGGCAGACACTATCAGTAATCCTACCACATCGAGTACCTACAACTAGTGCCTAATACTAGAAAAACTAAAAACAATCTATAAGATATTGACCGAAAGAGACGCAATCTTTAGATTTTGCGTAGTCATGAAAAAATTGTACTATCAATACAATACGATTACAAACATAAAACTAGTCAAACAAAAAAAAATCAAAAATAATGAAAATACTGCAAAGTTTTTTAATAATTCCATACTTTTAAAAAATATTTAAAATTATATAACTGACAAAGTTGTACTTGACTTGACTCATTACATTTTACTAATGTCAATAATGAAGTTTTGTAGAAAGTATAGAGATAAACTCTTCCTCCAAAGGTACATACCCTTTTGCGTCTTATTAATAAACACGGAGTAAAGTACTCCAAGGTTCAGCCTGGTATTATAGTCTTTGTTACAATGTGATAGACTATAATATCAACTAAATTTTACTCCTACATTAGTCCTCTTTTATTAATAAGACGAATTGAGTTTAAATAATATCTTATTTTATTTTATAAAACGAGCCGATCAATTTTTAACATACTCGTAGTTGTTAGAGCCGTTACCCGACGGCAGTTGTCTCATTTTCATCCTCGCTGATGTAGGTTTACTGAAGGTGCCCGCCTAGTCTAGTATCAATTTTGTGAGAAAATAAAATTTAGTCGCTTTATAAAATATGCAAATTACAAAAACCTAATGCTAGAAGTTTGTAAATTATTTTTTGTATAATTTGCTTATTGCTGCCCGCATTAGTTGGGTCATTTCACTTAGCGTACATTAATTATAGTGCCAATTATCAATGTGTCTCGGGTTTGATTTTTGGCAGGGACATTAACTATAAATTATTACCTAGATTGGTCCAATTTGATTAGTAATAAAGGCTCAATTAAAATTACATGAGTTTTTACACATGACGCAAAAATTATTTAAATTGAGACACTTAAATTTACGGATGTTATAAACAAGATACATTAGTGTAAAAATCATTAAAAACAGATTAAATTGATAAATATCTCCATTTTTATTTATGGTCCATAAATACTGTTTTTATGTTTTATTGCAATGGCTTTCATTCACTTTATCTTTTTTATTATTCTGGCCTAAACTTTAATTAATGACTTAAAACATTTTGTTACAAGCTAAAGGTGCGTTGGACTAGAACAGATTTTGGCCTTTTTTTCTACTCTGGCCGCTAGTATGTTAACTGGCTTAGAAAGATCATTTGAAGAATATAAGAAAGCTGGTTGGTAGAAACTGTTAAGGGCAAACGTTGGCTTGTTAGTAACTAACACCGTGACCATGATAGCTGATTAAGTTTTGCGACGGCTCGTCTAGTTTTGAAGCACTGGTTTATCTATTCATGTCATTGTTAAATCACTGTTTGCTGTTTTCAGAGATGCCAAATATCTTTTAATTAGTCGTTAAGTCGTCATTTTCCATACAAAATTGAGACTTAATGGTGCATCAAATGTTAATTGACGACCCTGAGTGCAGCCGTAAGTTAATAAGGTTAACACCGCACTTCTTTTACCCGCTATTATTATTATTATTATTATTATTTTGATGGAAGACGTGTATTTCTTACTATCAGGAAGTTTGAATAATTGCTTTTGTTACAAATTCCATTTCCACAGATAATAAAATAGGTAAAATAATCAAAATGTCGTTGCTCTAATTTTAATTAGTTATGTACCTGATACCTAAATGTTTTTTAAAAGATTTTTTATTGTTAGAAAATAATTTTGTGTAATGTAAACTTTGCTTATGATAAATCAGATACTTAATAGCAGAAGTGGTTATCGTTACCTACCAGGCTTTCAAGTCTTGGTTGGTTCCTAAGTAAAAAGAAGATTGAAGTGGAGATTACATACAAAGCAATGCTAATAAATAAAAAAATCGGCCATGAAATATGTATCTAACTAAAAACTTACAGGTTGCGCATTTTTTTCTTTATCTGTGTTTTAATTTCTTCATATGAAATTTCAAGATTCACGGCCAGAAGTTCACAGGCGGGCAAGAAAGTGATCCTATATGGATTCTGTTTTTTTTCCTTTCGGGGTACGGAACCCTAAAAACAGCATTGTAAAACTAATAAAATTAAAAAAAATATATATATTAATGTAAGCCTCAAAACTCAATTACCATTGTAATGGTAAAATATTAAGGTTTTATTTCACTACTATTCTAATATAAAACATTGACTTTAGCATAATGAATAATAATGACTATCTCGTTTATTGGCCTAATTTCATAAGTGATCAAGGTTCATAGAATCTTTAAATCACTATTGCAATAACATAGCCGCAAGCCCAAACGTATAGAAGAATAAAAATACGACACACGTGTCAGAAAAAACCTCGATGTCTCGATCCCACGACAGTGCTCCATGTTTGCACAAAGTTATCTCAAATCATGAATTAATACATTGCAGACTCATAGTAAAACAGCCTCCGGCGACGGGATCGGACCGTTTTTGAACGTACCAATTTATGTTGTATTACCAGTAGTGTAACAGCTCGTGAGTCGTTTGCACGCATTCGTGAAATAATCGTGACATTGTGACATAATCGATATTTTGAAAATCGATTATCTGCATCACTATGAATAAACTGTTATACGTTGATGGTTTTAAACGGGTGTGCGGTTGTAAATCTTTCGATTTATGTGTGATATCAATCATAGTTGTCCGGATAAACAATTCTGGTTTATAGTTGTGCTTTGCACTGAATTCCATTAAGAGGTAAATAAGTCATATGTTGTAAGTGTTTTATTATTTTCCACACAAAAAGTATCTGTACGTAATTTATCTAATGAAGCTAGTGATGGGTATGGCATTATTATTTTCTATTAGGGATAGAAAAACAAATAAGCTTGTTTATCAACACTAAACATCGATAATTATCATGGTTAATGCGTGTCGGATTTCGCGAGATATTGTGGATGATTGAAGTAATCTGTAAATTGATCTCCACGCTATTCATGATGACGCTAATGTGGTAATGGTTTATCGATTTTAGAAACTTAATGGTTACAACATTGATGAAATACCTACCTACCTACTTTTAATAACTGATTGCAATACAATTTTTTTATAAGAGATAATACACAGCTACTTGATATGAGGTAGGCATTTATAATAAGTTTAATTTAAGGTTTCATCAATAAATACCTAAGTTCTCTTAAGCTAAATAACCTGATTTTTATACGTTTCCAAAAAAATGGTAATAATCTAATATAAAAGACGGTAGGTATATCTTACCAACCTGCTAAAAATGCTCCTAGTGAAATTTTAAAATTTTAAATGAGACACTTTCAAGTTTTAATTAGGTAAATCAGAAACATTTAAAACAGATACAAAAGAAATGTCCTGTAAAAGTGTATCATAAAATAACATAACAAAAAGAAATGATGGCATACCTACTTCGATAAGAAATAAATACCGTAATTGATGTAACATGTAGTCAGCACTGTATAAAATGAATTAAATTTTAAAATCCAGATATACTCAAAAAATATGATTTAGGACTATGGGTAAACTTATAGAAAAATTACCTACTTCTATGTCTATCTTCAACTAAAATAAAATATTAGAACAGTAATTTTAAAGTAAAACCAAAAAAGTAACAACGAATCCACAGGAGAGCTTAACTCTAATTGCAACAACTTCTTTCACTGAAAATATAAATCTTTTGGCGAATAAGAAGACACCACCTTATAGGTCGGAACTCGGAATACATATAAAAACAATAAATAGAACTCCTATTTCTCTTGGTTATTGCATCCGTGTTAACGAATGGACCAATTTTGATATATTTGAAGTTATACTTCTTTTGGCGCGATTGGGAAAAATATTGAGAGTGAATTTTTACGATGTGCGCGCACACTGACGGATAAATGTGACAGTCTGAAGTTAGTTGCTACCGACAGAAAAAAGCAACACCCTGAATTTAGTTGCGAACCTTTTTATTTGGTATTTTTGGATTGTTACGCCAAAGAAGTATAACTTCTTACGTGCGTACATGAGTACACACACTCTTTTTTCTGTTTCCTTAGTTACTGTAAGGAGAAGGTTCTTATGAAAAAAAAACGGGTTGAATTCCGGGAGTGCCGGCAGAAGTGAAAACCTAAATATTAACGTTGTGCCTTTTTGATATTTTGGAATGGCTAGGGAATGATTTTGCACGAATTGCTTTAATTATCAGTACGAAAGTACTATCATTTATGTGATAGAATACAATATTCACTTATTGCGCTATCGGACACAAACATGACAACACGAACATTCGCGCAAGCGCCCTGCGCCGTCTTACAAATTTTCAGGTCACGTATCCTGATGCAAGTTTAGAAGTTTTTACCCGTTCCAAAAAAAGTGCGCAACGCCGCTTATAAAGTTTTTACTTCAAAAATTGGGTAAATGGAAAAAACAATATTTCATTCACACGAACTGTTAGTAGCTGTTAATGTCAAGCAATACAAAGTTCGCTGGGACTGCTGGTAAGAAATAAAACTTAATCTCTATTTCTCTTGGTTATTGCATCACACCTAAACGGATATACCTACCGATGAGACTAATTCTTTTTTGTTGTCTAAATTATTGTCGGGAGAAGGTTCTTATGAAAATTTAACCTTTTAAGCATCATCCAAACGTACAACCGGCCACGCACGCAATTAGTGGAAACTTTGTTTTTTTTTTTGAAAAAACAAAAAAAAACGGATTACCACTACACGTACTACACGAATACAAACCAATGTTTACAACCAAAGTTTTAATCCGTGTGGAACCTCTATCAAGAGCCCATATTACAGGATAGCAAATGGCCTTTTGCAGACAGGAGACCCAGGCCAACACGGAAAAATGGATTTATATCTTATACAGGGTACCCAGGAAAGAATGAATAACCTCTAAAAAGCTAATAGTAGAACTAAAGACAAGCCCAAAAAAAAATAAAAAAAAATATAGCCCTTACACAGCTAGAAATATGGCGTTTAAAAAAAACATCATTTTTTGTCTGATTTCATATTTTTACTCGTAACGAAGTCAATTTAGATAATATCATAATTATTTCTGTGCTTAAGTATTTAATATTAACCGCATCAGTGAATAACTATCAAATAAAATAGCTAACTGGACCATTACCACCTTTGGTGTGTCTAGGCGGCGTGAATTTCTTACTATCAGGAAATCCGTCTGCTTGTTTGCCTTCCATTATCATAAAAAAAATATAAAAGCAACAGTGGCCCATCATTTCAAAATATTTCTAGTTTAATGACGTTTCTAAAAAGATGTAATATTATGTCGTTATTATATTAGGTCGCAAAACCAGTTCAAAATTAATTATTGAACTGGGATTATTAATGGCAAAATTATAGGCCCATTTGAACTCGCAAGTAACTTATTTTGCTAGTATTAAATAGTTATCCCTTTTTAAACATTAATATCAACAGTTCAATATTTTTCATTACAATAACGATATATTACATCTTTTAGAAACGTCATTAAACCAGAAATATTTTGAAATGATGGGCCACTGTTGCTTTCATATTTTTTTATACCAAAGCTATTCAAAGTGTCATATCAAAAATATTTCCTTAGAAATTTTACACAAAACAATAGTCTAACATTATTTTTTGAGCAAAATACTCCAGTTAGCTATTTTATTTGATAGTTATTCACTGATGCGGTTAATATTAAATACTTAAGCACAGAAATAATTATGATATTATCTAAATTGACTTCGTTACGAGTAAAAATATGAAATCAGAAAAAAACGATGTTTGTTTTAGAAATATTTTGAAATGATGGGCCACTGTTGCTTTCATATTTTTTTGTCAGTGGTTAAAAAAAGCTCATGTCTTTCCCCTGCTCTAACTTGTAATTTGTAAATAAAAAAAAGACGGGTTGCACTTCGGGAGTGCCGGTAGAAGTGAAAACTTGATTATTAACGTTGTGCATTTTGATATTTTGGAATGGTTAGGGAATAACTTTTACACGAATTGCTTTAATTATCAGAATGAAAGTACTATCATTTATGCACAAATATTATTTTCATATCAATAACCTGCGTTTGGCTTGACAAAGTCGCTAAAGTAAGACCACGTGACGGCTAGGAGCGTCGCATATTATCTGTATAACGAACATTGCTCGTCTACACATAAAGCTTATTTTCAAGATGGCACAAATAGAGCAATGTTTGTTGATATTATACGTATCTGCTTCATGTTGTCTTGGTAGGTATATTGCGGCGTATTATCCAATGCGCATCCTATACTCTTTAGAAATATCTAAGCAATACAAAAACAACAATGAATCTACGTTCTGTTTTAGATCTCGCGTTGCCTTATTCGCGCATGCGCCCTGCGCCATTTTACGATCTGACGCGAGTTTAGAATTTTTTACCCATTCCGAAAAAAGTGTGCAACGCCGTTTAAAACGTTTTCACTTCAAAATTTAATAAAATTAGCTAATTTGTTTTGAAGTGAAAACGGGACTTGCAAACATACTTCTGTATTTGTAATATTAGTATGGATGTAAAGGACCGTACGAGCAAAATCAGCCGACGGCATTAAATATGATATAACAGATGTGTATAATTTCAGCGCCATATTAAATTGCTGTTAAAATACCCCTGATTTATACGACAGCTTACGTTCTAAAAATAATTTTAAGTATCAGTTTCCTTAACTGCTGCGTCAATGTTTCTTACGTGATTCTGTTTAGATTAAAAAATAAGGAAAACTAAAAATTTACTTCAGTTTTGTATCGCGTCATCGTACTGTATTAAAATACGCAAATTAAATGCAAAAA
The DNA here is from genome assembly GCA_002245475.1 of Calephelis virginiensis. NCBI lineage: Eukaryota > Metazoa > Arthropoda > Insecta > Lepidoptera > Riodinidae > Calephelis > Calephelis virginiensis. The sequence continues at coordinate 61,503 of NJDC01001924.1, read as the reverse complement.
CCTTATCAGATCTTAGTCATATTTAAATAGGATAAATCTGAAAGCTCTTGTTTAAAAAATCATCAAAATTGCTTCATCCATTAAAATATTCTCAGACAAGGCAAGGTAAGGTAAAATGTAAGCAAAGTGTATCGAGTGCCAAATGTCACGGTCCACAAACCATTGTTTCCTCCACATTCATATTATATAAAACATACTAGTGTTTTTTTTAATTTTTTTTTATGATATTGGAAGGCTAACAAGTAGACGGATTTCCTGATGGTAAAAAAAATCCGCCGCTTGGAGACACCTAAGGTGGTAATGGTGCGTTGCCAACCTAAGGCCAGGATGTTAGGCCTCGAGCAAAAGTAAGTTACTGGTTACCTTATCCTCCGAACCGGAACAGGTAGGGTTGTCACATGTAAAGAACGTGACAATTTATATTGTTTCCCGAGCTCTTCCTATAGTCGTGTGCTGGTCGCGGAGGTGGGTGGTGGGAACGTCAGTTAGGCT
>NJDC01001924.1:31415-51313 GCA_002245475.1 Calephelis virginiensis | reverse complement strand
GATCAATATATAAGTTATTGCTATATAAGTTTAAAGGTTTAAAATAAACCTTTTCCTAGGGTCAAATGTATATGGCACCTATAAAATGCCGGTTTATCTTTAGGTTCATCGTTCGTGCAAAGTGATCGACCTGTCTTATCGGCGTATGATCTGATACTTCTGATACACTATTATAAGATATCACAAGACACGAGCAACACATTCCTTCACAATTACGGAGCTTGATTGAAGATGTACTAATTTTGACCTGCAGCCTTGTCTATGTTAGCTTTTTCCAACAATTTTAATGTTTTTTCTTCGCTTTTGATTACTTATTTAATATTTATGCTTAATATTTGTTTAATTTATTGTATTGCATCTATATTTACGTTAACGAAATGGTGATTTGACAAAAACACTTTTGAATGTATTTTATACACTTTTGTTACACTTGGTGTAGAGATGTCATTTTTCACAAAAATCATTAGGACACGAACGGCGTAATATGTAATTGTTTGTTGCGTTCAAAGTTGCGGGCAAAATTAGTATAAGAGACTAAGTGAGACTCCAAAAATGTAATGACCGCAGTACATTTCAGGCCCACTTGTTCGGCCAACATATCGTATTCCAGAAGCACGGCTGTTTAAACAACTATTAACATACACCAAGACCTACACATTGGGCCATTATGATGGACCAACTTGGCTCTATGTATACCGCAATGAGGCAACTAAATTTATTACTGAATTATACGTACATAAGTTTGGATTTCACACGATATTCCATTTAGATGATATCCCGCGTCGTACCACATAGTTCTGAGCTGATAATTGCACTTACGCTAACTCTAATGGGATGTCATACTGAGAAGAGAACTGTAAATATGTTAATTTTATGACCACTTCTTACATACACTCACTACGCTCTTGAGGCACTGACCACTGGCAAATGACTTACAACATTTATTAAATTTTAAATTACATTGGTTTGATATTCATAGGATAAGACAAATAACAACGGCTCTCCTAATGTTAAAGGACATAATATGTGTCCTGTAGATGTCGCCAATAAAATTATCACCATTGTATTGGGTTATAACCAATAAAAAACTTGTAAAACTTTAAACAAAATTATATACCTAATAGGTAAACCCTAATACGGTCCGACAATATCTCAAACGTTAACGACAAATTATAAAATTTACTAGTCAATGAATATTTATCTTTACGAAGGCGTGTTTTGGGCTGAATACAATTTCTCGGATCTGTCCATATTCGCAGTAAGGGCAGCACAACTTTTTCCGAGCTGGACATAATAATCGTGCGTCGAAATACTATGAATTATTTATAATTCTCGCTGATCGGCTTGTGTACATGTTATTTCTATATTATTTCATATTACATGTGATTTGTGAGCATAATGGCCTGTTGTTTAAAACCTGGTAGACGAGTTTTAACAGTTGACGTATCATTTTTTGAGTTCGATAAAAATGTGGATACGTTCAAGAAGAGCATTGTATAGAAATAAGTTTTATTACAATTCATATATGAAATTTGTATTGTAAGTGCGAATTTTTGTGTGAATAGAAGGATGCTTGTTACTCTTTCACGCAAAAACTACCAAATCGATTTAGAATTTACCTTTACAGGAATATAGTTACAATACACGTAAACTATAAATGTAATAATAATACTATGTAATATAATGTAATAATAACACGTATGCGAATTTTTTGTAAAAAGGGGTCCAATGTTTTGGCTTCACGTATTAATATTATTATAGGTGCGTTAAAAGTTTTACCTGTGTGTATGTATATATGTCCGTGGCATCATAACTTTTGAACGGATAAATCGATTGCAATGTGGATTTTTTGTTTTTTTATAGGTTTGTCGGAGGTTACAGTTTCTTTTAAATTTTAGGATCATTCTAACACTAGTACGAATCGCTGGCGTAAGCTATGGAAATTTATTTTTTATTTTTGGCGGTTAATTTTATGGCGAGATTATGCTATATCCATGCTATGTCCACTGTTTTCGAATATGACTCATGAAACCTTATCCCATCTATTCACATGCACTTCTGCAATAAACAGTCTGGATAAAACAAAAAAAAACATTTTAGACCCAGATTTAAATAGATCTTTGGTCTTAAGTTTATTTTTAAAGATTAAGAGAAAGTTGAATGAAAAGCTATTTATGGTACCTTCAATAAGTTTAATTATTGGATAAACATTTTTGTGCCCACATCCTCAAATAGGTTATTGTAAAACCTCCACCACCACCACACAATTTGACAAAAAGATTGTCAAAGACATCTAATAAATTCGTTAAATTAAATTTAGCCGTTCTGATGTGTATACGGAACAACCGTACAAACAGTTACATTTATAATATTAGTAGAAATCTTACTCTGTCAGTACTCGTAAGGCGCAGTCGTGCGTATTCAAATCTAACACGACTGCTTATAGTGAGAGCTACTGTGTGTCAGAGGATAGTCTACTAACGCTTTTGTACAGTTAGTTTTATGGATAAGATATGTGAAAACCTCATCGCTTGCTAGTTAAGTTGAGTAACTTGAATTGTGATCTAAATTATTAAATAGTTTGTGACATAGGTATCCCAATATTTCTGAAAATTTTTGTAGAGTCGATTTCGCAATGCGAAAATGTAAGGATATCTAGATAGCTGAACTGATTCAGTTTGGTATAAATTGACTATTTATCCTACTCTTAAATCGAAAAACCGCAATGGCTAGTACTGATGTTATAGGGCTAGGAATAGGCTAGGTGGTAATAGGTACCTTTAAAATGCTGTGCAGCAACCTAGCTTACCTATTCCTGCGCCATACTGACTGTTATGTTTCGGTCTTGAAGGTAGGGTAGGCGGTAGATTTGCACAATAGACCTGTCATCCCGGCTTCAGGATGTCGCTATCCTTATATCCTATAATATCTAAGTTGACTTTAGGTCACTCTTGTTTCTTAGCATCAGGACAGCCGTGTGCTTGTTCGCTGAACTCTCACATAAAAAACGGGTTGCACTCCGGGAGTGCCGACAGAAGTGAAAACTTGAATATTAACGTTTTGCATTTTTGGTATTTCGGAACAGTTACGGAATAATTTTGCAGGTATTGCTTTAATTATCAGTATGAAAATACTATCATTTATGTGGTAGAATACAATATTCATTTATTGCGCTATCGTACACAAAGATGACAACACTAACATTCGCGCAAGCGCCCTGCGCCGTCTTACGAATTCGATCAGGTCACATGTCCTGACGCGAGTTCAGAAGTTTTTACCAATTCTAAAAAAGTGCGCAACGCCGCTAAAGAAGTTTTTACTTTAAAAAACCAATTTGAGTTATTCGTATAATACGTCACCATCTGCTACAGTTTCCTCTGTAAAGTGTAAATGAAGTAATATTTACTCCTAAAGTTTTTTTCAATCCTAATACTAAGTTAATACTATTGTATAATTGTACAATCAATTACTAACAAAAGGTATAAAGCTATAAACTGCTCTCAGCTTGCGACATGTTGGTTTTGTCTAACATCGCAATGAACGAATTATTGTCCGTCAAGTGTTCAAGTGAATTTGATATATATGGTAGATACCAACGATATTTACACGATGTTAGTTTAATAGTCAAGGCATAAGACAGTGAACTGTTACACGGAAAACCAGTTTGATAAAAGAATGGTTGCTTTTAATATTCATTTGTCAGAATCAATTTAGAAAAGTCATAAATTTTTCGAGCGTTTTGTCACTTTTAATACGGCAACACATTTTTGAATTAAATGCCACATACCTACCTTTCTATATATTATGTTGCCCACGGCTTCGTCCGCGTTAAAATAGTATTTAGCTGTTCTATGGACCCATTGAGATATCGCAAAGTTAGTTGTAGATACTTCATAAAACCGGGTCTAATTAATTATTTTAGTACCTCGTTGCAGTTTGATAACTGTTTTTTCGAAAATAATAATACTGAGATGGCCCGCATAAATTTTTATCAATATCTCACTAGCTATACTTAATATAGTTGTATGAATATTCATCTGAGTTTTGAATTAAAGGAGTTTAATAGATGAAATTATTATAGGCATATCATTATTACAGCAATGAGGAAATACACGATATACTAATTTCTTCATAGATATTACACTTGTGCATTTTAACTTAACAAAATTAAAGTAATTGTCACCTATGTTAACTAATTTTACTCATTATTTAGACGAAGTTCAATAATTACGAAAAAACTACGACCACATTCTTTCATTAAACCTTTTCCAGTCAGACGCAACATTGATATAAAAAAGTAAGTGTTAAGTTTGCTATGTTTTTTATTCACCTAAATCATATGACACTAGTTGCCTTAAATCTTAATGCCTTTAGACTTACTTTCAAATTAAACGGGTTATACCTTTTCACCATACTTACTGTCAAGTGTCTTGTGTCACTTAAGCCAAACTTCATACAAAATTCGGGTTTGTATCTATGAAAGATCCGCCTTTTATTATGTAGTACTATTTGACCTTTTCCTCAATACACTTAATTTTTTTTATATTTTTTGTCAATGAAGTGCGACTACGGATGTTTTACCTTAAGTAATGAAGTATCTTTATGCGCGTATCCCCAAAGAGGTAATTAGATATATGTAAAACCAGGGCAGTCACAATTTACAGAAGGTAAACTTAGTCCTACAATGTTATAGGTGGCAAAGCTATCTACGACCACGCACTCATGCAATTGCTACAAAACAGCTGATCATAATTTTATAAATGTTATTAAAGAAATAGTTTCGATCTTGAGAAGGACATACACGACTTTTCGCCCCGATATATTACTGAGTTCCCACGGGAGAGCTGACCAACTGTTATGCGGTAAAGGCATGGATTGACCATTTATTTTTGTATTCATAATCTTAATAGTAGGTTAAGGTTAAAATGCAATACAAAAGTTACCTTGCTATAAAGTAATTAATATTTTAGCTAATAGAAGTGAAAAGGTGTTGCAGATTGATTAAGTGCAATCATTTCTCTCTGCCCCAGAATCAAGGCGCGAAAAAATTATATCTTTAACTAATAGTTTGTAGAAAACGACAACCGTACTAATTTGTATTATTTAAATAATTATAATTGAATTAGAACGATAAGATCAATTAATATTGTTTAACAGCAAATTAATACTTGTCTTGAACTCGAATGGTTATCAGAATTATGTCAATAGGTAATAACTTATTCCCATAAAAACATCATAGATAAACCTTACAGAGGCGTTTTAGAACAGCGATAAATCGTATTGTATCTTGTAAGTAATATGACAATGATTTTATTTATAGTCGGACAGCATTTTTTTTAGTCGAAACAACATTTTGCGTTTTTCGAATAACTAAATTATTTAACATTTTTTATAATATTGGAATTTATAATAAAACCTAATTATATCTGGACTAATTTTATAAATTTACTTGTTTCTTTTTTATTTTTTTAAATTTAATAAAGCAAAATTTGTCTTTTGACGCAAATTAGCAGGCAATAAATTATTAAACCTTGAATATATTAACAATCATTTCGTTAATACCGAGATTTTATTAATTTTAAGTCCAAATTCAATTGTTTTACGTTTTTTACAAACTTTTTATAAGTTTATTCGTATGGTTAGAAATTTAACAACTTATTTTTAAAGCAAGGCCTCAACCGACTCAGCTGGTTTTTGGCACACACATTTAATTTTAATGACACTTAAATATGACGTAATGGAGCTAACATGATGACGGAGGCTGAAATTGGTCATAGGAAGTCCTAAAATTCACATTATAACCCAATCGTTTTCGGGCTTATATTTTGATTTATGTCTTCTCAAACTGTTCGGGTTCTAAAGTATACTCTTGTGAATAAAAGCTTGTCACAAAAATTTGTGTTCTTTTTTTAAAACTTATTGTTCTTGTTTTTTAAATTTCTAGTTGATATTTATTTATACATAAAGAATAATGAATTAGCCTAAACAATTTACAAGAATCAAACTAAATTCTAAGTAGTAATCTATATATTTTTTACTAAACATTTAGGTACATATATTTGTTGTAAAATTTCGAGAGCAATTATAATAAGCAAATTCAAACTGAAACATTTAAATTTTTATCGTTTTTTTAACTCTATTTTAAAGAGCAGCGGAACTGCGCGACTATGTCGCTCAATTTTTATCGTTAATATTAGTTAGATCAACTAACCATAAAGTATTTAGCACATTTTTTTCTTACCTTCAATTTTTTATAAAAAAAATACCATTTTTTACTCTTTTAAACTCAAGGTTATTAACGTTTAATCTGATGGCTAAGATTTAGCTGCAAACATTTCGAATGGGAAGTATCGGCATAACTTAATTTGGCATTTTCAACGGTCATTGTGAATGTAACGTTGATAGTCATTCTACCTAAAGGTTAAAAACAAAACAAAAAGTCAGTTAGTTTCGCAAATTTATTGCTCATTGGCTATCAGTTCTTTGAACTATGTGGCTTGCCTTTTTTCAAACATGTGTTTAAATCTTATCATAAAATTAATCTATTTAAACAAGTGTACTATTACAATGAAAATACCACAATGTAGGTATAAAAATGAGATTAGAGGTTGACTTTAATCCTCATTTTACTTTTTTAAACACACCTAATGTATAAGAAAGTAATCAAAAAAATTCATAATTTAGATGTGAAACTACCTGTAAGATGACATTCATTCATGACAACTAAAGTTCTTTACCCGAAATCGTTCTTCCTACCAATTTCTAATCCGATTAATCACTCTAAAAGTTCTCGTTCTAAAGTTTTCATTCATACAATTAGTAGTACTATCGATGATTATACACTTATGTTTCTGAAAATTGTAAGTAGTGCCACCATTGGAAATATATTTAAACTGCTTCTGTTATTTTCATAATTGGTTGATCTAAATATAAAATAATGAAATTTCTTTATGTTGCATCAGTGTTTTATTGAAGTTCATAAAACATAATTTTACAATATCTACACACACATATATATACATATAATTTCATTTAAAATAATATACTTCATCCTTATCCTTATAATTATTAATGCTTAGTTTTTAAACGTTCGGCAACGCGGCGTTGCGACGGTACGCTCACTCCGTTCGCTAGTCTTTGTGCTGTGTATGTCTTTTGTAACATACAATTTATGTAAAAATCCTAAGTTTTCAGCCGCTGCAGCTGCAGTGCGATGGCGTGAATATTGGACACTGTCCATTGTAGATACATCTCTGTAATCTTCAGGCTGACTAATGATTCTACAGATTCACTACGGCGTATGGCTATTGGTATTACTATGGCTTAAAATCTCCGTCTCTGGTTGGCATATCACCATTATTTTCAGGGTCTCTATGTGATGATCTTACCACCAAGAAATCTTTCACAAACTCATTTTTCAATCTTATAAAAAGATCTAGTGGTCAAATTGTTAGGATATTCAATAAGTACTTGAACAAAAATTGTTGCTTATGGATTCGCGACACTTATAAACATGTTTTAGGGTTGTGCCATGAATAAATTTTCTTTTATGTAGGGTTGTAAAATGCAAAAATATATTATTATTAACGATTATGATATAAATAATCGTTTTACATTCCAATGAAATATGGATAATCCTAAATTTGAGACATGTGCTTAATTAAAATGTAATCTATAAAATCGAGATATTTAGATAACATGTAATGATTTGTATAATTAAAAACTCTGTTATAATTAACATCAGCAGGTGTGGTCTCGAATTTCTCAAGACCATTTATAAATAATAAAATCTTTAACGACCACGTACCACTGATTAAAGTAGCCCTGCTTAATTAAGCGAAGTGAAATAATTTGTGTTATTTTATCTTTAAACGATCAGACACCGATAAAGGCCTCGAATAATGCTTTATTACGCCTTTTCAGGGTTTCAGACTTAATAAGTGTCGTAATTTTGGCGATGTGGAAAGTGCCTGGCTTTCACTTTTTAAGTATATATATTTTTATGAGGTCGGAAGGCAAAGAAAAAATAGATTCCTGGTTAAAGTTTACTTGAACAGGTCGCCTTTGGACTCTAAGGACTTGGCAATTTAAAACAATACCCGAACAATACCCTAGTCTGGGTTTAATATCGCAGCCAAGATTGGGATCCTTTGCGTAAGTAAGTTGAACGACTAGGTGCTCTAATCTCCGAACTTGTTATAGTGACAAGCATTCTTGTTATGAAGACAGTATTATGTCTGTTTATATTTGATATATGTATTCTTGGTGGCTGGATATAAAAAGTATCTTCACGCCCATATCTCCGAAGAGGTAGGCAGAGGCAGAACCAGGGCACCCACGACTAACCGAAGACGCTAAGTCCCACAATGTGATAGGTTGCAAGCCTATCGCCAACTGGGCACATTTCCAATCCCGAGCAACGTTTTTTTTTATTAGAAAATTAGAAAATACAATTTTCTTTTTGTTGCTCGATCCGGGATTCGAACCCGGGACCTCAAGCAGTCAAGTCCAACAACTGAACCGCTAAACTACAGAGGTGACGGATATAATTTTCGTTTAAATATTCACATAGACTTTTTTATTGGAGGGCTATTTATATATTTTTGAATATTGTTATTAACTTGTACCCAATATACTTTACAAAAAATAAATAAATTGTTGATTAATTAATTTATTGACTTACTTATTATTAATATTAAATTGTACAACACATACCTTGAAAAAATAATTTATTAAAAGTATACCCACATTCAAAACGAAAGTACAAAGGACAAGTTTATGATAAAGGAGTTTCTTTCAGCGCATTCTAGGAAAATAATTAATTAAGTTATGTGGAATATTAACCTACTATAGTAAATAGTAAATACATGTTTGTAGAAAAACATGTATTTTTATTTTAGCACAAAGCATTGCTTACTGTTATATCTCGAAATTATAATCCCAACTACTCATTATAATAATTTATCTGTGACTTAACATTTATTTAAATGAATTAAAATCAGAAAATTGACAGCTTGAACTGACAGTGTAATATTAAAGTGTCAAACAATCAATAAAGAAAACTCCTACACTTATGTACGATCAGCATTTAAGATTTTTTTTATAAAAAGTTCAACCTTAAAATACCACCGCTTGGTCAGTGAGGCCGTTTATTCAATTTTGTGATGTAGGGATGTAATAAATCCACCATTCGCTAGTGATATAATCTACTAATATACGTGACGGGGTTACATAACTAGTACATTTAAAATATGTGTTAGTCAGTGACTATCCACCTGGAGAAATACCAACTTTGCCTTTTTCTGGCGCTAAATCTGAAGCTTTACATCATAGTTTAGTGTTGGCAAAACCATAACATTTTTGGTGGTTTACAATTTTCATTATTATAAAACTGGTATGCTTGTTTACCTTTCTATTATCGTCATCTTAGCCCCGGATGTTTGTTAAGTCAAAATGAAAAAGGAATGAAGCATTCTATCCTTAAGAAATTATAACTTATATTTTTGTCAGAAATGATAGCCCGTTGTAGTTTTAACCTGATGTGCTTACCTACTAATGCTAATATACAATTTGTAAATGCAGAAACAAGGGCAGTAGAATTAGCGCCAATCGGTCTGTAAGACCGACGCAGGTGTATGTGTTAACTACCTTTTTAGCAGATAGTAATGATATTTTTTATGGAGGTTTATAATTTATTATCTTTTATGGCATAGGATGAGAAACATCCAGATTTGTATCTATATACATGTATTTTAACCTTCATGAAATGCACTAACCAAATAGACATTATGCAGACTGTTTTTTTTAAACTAATGTTGTAGAGGGGTTTTGTTGAGAAACATGTCAACGCCATCGTACCCAATTACACTTTTATCCCTTATATTACAGAAAGAAAATATTTGAAAGATACAAAAATTAAATAGGTTTTAAATAATAATAAAAAATGTTGTTAGCGATAGGCTTGCCACCTATCACATTGTGGGACATATATGTGTGCATGTGCGCCTGTGCATTACGTATGTTTCAAGCCGCATTATTACATGACATTTACAGTAAAATTAAGGTAAAGATACTTTACCATATCCACAATGCACGCCCGTATCCCCAAAGAGGTGGGCAGAGGTACAACTCACCTACGACTAGTCGAAGACATCAAATCCCACAATATGTGGCCAACTTATGGTCAATCGAACATTTCCAATTCCAGGCAACGTGGTTTTTATTGGTATATCGAACAATCACATTTTCTCTCCCCGACCCGGGGATTGAACCCATAAAATCTGAGTGTATCCCATCTGGTCCGGTGAGGAGTGTAAAAGATGAAAAAAGGAGGTCAAGATTCGACAAAGAAAAGAGATTAGATTAGATGGGATAAATTTAAAAACTTTTTTTTTACTTTTTAAATATAAGAGTTATACTAAATGTTCTGACACGCGTATTATTCAAATAGTTATTACTCTCCGTTATCTTCCATCTGAGTAACCACAAAAGCAATTAGCAAATGAATTATTTATTTTAGACTCAATATTGATGTGCCTGTCAGGTTTAACATACATTCACATGACACTTAAATATAGATAGTAATTTTAAGTACCGGTTAAGTATCGCTACTTATTTAATGATGTCTACCTAAAGTTACTTATAAGTTACTTTTTACTAGAAAACAACAGTTGATAGACATATTTTTCCACATAAACAAGTTTACCACCTCTGTGGTCCATCAGTTCGGTGTAGGACTACATGAGGTCTCGGATTCGATTCCCGGGTTGGGTAAGTCAAATGCGATTTTTAATTTTTTTAGATTTGCAACCTATCACAATCCCACAGGATTGCAAGTGCCTTAGGATTATTGTGAATGCGCTGTCATACATCTACCAATTCTTACTTACTCATTTAGTTTTATGATACTATTTTATACGTTTTCTACATTTAAGTTTTGATGTGTAAATTATTTTTTTATATTTAGACCACGTATAACTTTGTACAGAGTATTGAGATTTTTGGACCAATATTTAAGATTTTATAAAATCTGGTAAGTATTTCATGAACTTAATATTCCGTAATATTGTTGTTTACTTAGACAACAGTCCGGTAGGAAATTTGGGTTTGTTGTTTTACTGTGCTTAAACAATGTTTTCCAAGAAACCTTTGTCAATTAGTAATATTTTATGTCATAAAGGTTTGGAATCATGTTTTTCCGGTGAGTGCAATTTTGTGGATAACGAATGAAGTAAGAGATTTCAGGATTGAATCCCAAACGTAATCATCGCCAAATACATCGCCAGGAGTCCTGACAATAAATTATTTCGTGAGTGAATGATACACTATGCTTTTTATTCTCCTCTATCAGAAAAGAATTATTAAGCTTTTTTAAATGCAGTAATTGATTTCCACAAAAAAACTTTACCTAAGTATTTTATTAACATTTGAAAATGTTGCACAGTTTGAAAATTTGCTAGAGAGGTATCTTAGAGGCTACGATTCGTTGTAGATTGATTCGTTTTCTTGTTGTGTTTGAAATGGAAAAAACATGAGATGATAGTTAGCGTGCAAGTACGCTTTTTAAATTAAAAAATAATAATAATAACGACTGATCGTTATAAAGATTTAATGAAGTCTGAAAAAGCTTTTGGTTGCATTTTATTTTATTTTCTTTTAGTTTTTGGCATTTGAGTTAGCATTTGCCATTTGTCAGGTTAAAATTTCCATCAAGTTACCAGATTTAACAGAATTGTGATTACAATGTTCATTATTAGTCAAAGAAAGTCATGTGGGGGTCTTTAGCGGCGCCCTCCTTATTCAAGCTCGTTTTCGAGATTTGGCGGGAATGAGGGAATACACGGTACACTACCAGAGGCGGATTAAATGTAAAAAGCACCCTAGGCAAACATCTCGTTGGCGCCCCTCTATTAGAGATAACTATGTAGTTAAGAAAGCAAGAAGGACAGAAGGAACATGGGCATCCATGATTTCCCTATGCAATCAGATCTGAATGTGTATGTGTACATAAATATTAATTTTGTTATTGTTTTTTTCATTGTTCAAAAATTGCCGATCGCGCGGCTCTTTGTATTCTCGCGCCCTTAGGCACATGCCTACTTTGCATAAGGAATAATACGCCTCTGTACACTACTCTCTTTTCATTTGTGCACTTCAACTAAACAAAATCTTACCAAACTGACTGCAATTGACTATTTTTACATTGAGTAAAATATTATATTGATAAACACTAAATTCAATAATTACGAAAATACTGAGACAATCTTTTCTCTTGATGGCGCCAAAACTCAATTGTTAATTTTGCATTATAGTTTTATAAATATGTACCTACAATTATACACATAGCCGGGAACCAATACTTTTTGAGGTTAAGAGATGAAAAGTATGAAACGTACTTAATAAACTTGTTAATCAGTGCAATACAATTCTTTTTAAATGTCAATGTAATCAACATGAGATTGGTTATGTAAAAATATTTTGTTTTAAGCGGGTCGTTATCGTTATTACACGTAATTACAATAATTATTCGGTATCGGTTAATCGTGTGACAGTTTAAATGTAAAACAATCAACAAGGAATCTTATTATTCGAATAAATTCTTTGAACTTTTTCTTGATTGTGTTGTCAATTATCTTGTGCAATGGCTTCGAGGGTCCGTAATTGCGACCCTTTCAATTTACCAGCCAGTTTTCTCGTAATTATATATTCATTAGTTTAATTAAAATAAATGGTCATTCATTCAATATTTCTGTCCAATTTCGTTTATATTTAATACAGTACGCTGTATTAGTACAGTCGTATACTTATTTGATAACTAGCTGCCTGTACAGGCTTCGCTCGGATGGTAATTTTTCTGATCATAAACTGAGATGTAAGCTATCCTATCTTTCAATTTAGAGCAATTTTATTGAAAACGGTTAAGCAATTTAGGAGTCCATTGCAAACAAACAACGTGACACTTAATTTTGTATATATTAGATTTAAACTTACGCCGGAAAAGGAGAGTATAAGTTAAAGGTGTCTGTGTGTCTAACATTAAGTAAAAGTAAACTAAAATAACTGTGTGTTGCCAACTGCACGATTTGCATCGTAGTTATGCTATTTTTTTGACCTAAATATATGATCGTACTTCGATCCCAACACGATTGTAAACTTCAAGGAGGTTTTATTAAAATTTTAATACGTGCAAAGTCATAATTTGCAAAGCCAAGGTACATTTACATTTGACTATTAACGTATCTTACCTGTTACAATCATTGGTATCGCCTTCCCAGAATAAGTCGATATCGGTCTCTTGACGACAGCTGAAGTTTCTATCGCAGCGACAGTCGATAGTCCCTCAGCGTTAGTAGATTTCGCTCTCTCGGTAGTACTTGACACCGGTCGCTCAGCGCTAGTTGACGTCGGTCTCTCAGCGCTAGTCGACGTCGATCTCTCAGTGTCAGTCAGTACGACCCCATTACTCCTGTAGGGTTACTCTCGAAGCACGCTTCATGCATTATTGGGAATTGGAATCGAATATGTCATTTTAGGTACTCTTGAACACAATACTGGAGAATTATTAACATTTAATTAATAGTAAACAATAAATTATTTTGTCCTATTCTTTGAATTTATTTGGAACTAAATGTTAACAATTCGCTAATACTGAGCTCAAAAGTACCCAAAATGACATATACGATTCCAATTTCCAATCCCATGATATCGAGATTCAAGAGTAACCCTACTGGTCAGTCTACTGATAATATTCTCGAATCGTTTACCTGTGAGCAAATTATGGCTTGCGAATTTGGCTAGTCGTGAGGTAGTAGTTGTAGCATTACCTACCTCTTCGAGAACATGGGCGTGTAGTTTTTTTTAACACGTACTATTTTTTTATTATTGGATGAAATACGATTTTTTATTGAATATTGTGATATCCCTTATAAAAATTAGTTGACAACCCTGAGTTGTTATGTGTGTCATGATACATTACAAAATCCATGTAATTCAAACCACCCAAAACACTTAGTCATTATAATAATTAATGCATTGTGTGACTTCACGGTAATTTTTTGTACCCCACTTGTTAAAAGCACATTAATCTTGTAAGTAATTATTGTTTCGCCTTTATTGTTATCCATATCTGATATGACTGTCTCCGGAGATTACTGTTTTCATACATAAAGCCACTTGTCAGGTCATCGGTTACAAATTGTCCAGAGTAATTAAATGAAAATTTCGTCCTAGTAGTTTTTGGCGTAGATATGCGACGACCCCACCGCTTAATTATAAAATAAACCTCTATTTAGGATTACTGGATTTTCCACTAGTGCAATCAGATTTCCTCCAGATTCAATTTTCCTCCATGTTTGTCGGGCCCTGTGTCGAATAGTTCATGTGCCGCCCTCTTTGGCAGCTGGAGAACCAGGTTTAGCAGCAGGACGACCACTGGTGGTAGAGTGCTGTGCAACTTGCCTGGGTAGGGATCCACAGCCTTACATATTCCTGCTGCCATAATGACAATGTCATGTTCTGGTTTGTAGAGTAGGTAGACTTAATAGTAGTTAGTAAACATAATTGGCCTAACAGCCAGGCCACAAGACAGCGACGCATCTACAACATCTATAGTATTTATAGCCTGTGGTTATCTCTCACTATTAGGGGAGCCACGTTTAGTCACTGTATTTTGTATATTAATATAATTTTAAAATACATTAGGTGGTAGGTATACTCCTGAAACGACTTGACCGGATTAGTACCCTTACCTTTTTCTATAGCCATAATTTCAGTTGTACGATTGTGTTCCTGTTCAAAGAATAATTTATCTGATAATCTTCCACAAGAGTTTTAATATCCCAAGTTCATTAATTAGTAATGCATCAGTAACATCTTTGGTGTATAAAGGCGGCATATTTTGTAAGTATAGTTAGGGAATCCGACCATTTGTTAAACTTCCTATCGCATTCAAATCTCTAGATGTAAATGAATTTGCAAGATAGATAAATATTTGACCATTTCTTTTGTCAAAAAAGGCCATCGATCATCAGCAGTACTTTAATTCTCAACAGAGCATATAAGTTTTTGTGTAATGAATATCCCATCAAAAATATTTTCATATAAATTGTTGCCAAGACGTGATCATATGGCTCGCACTGAAAAAAAGTTATCAGATTATTTACTAGGTGGTAGAGTTTCGCAGTGACTCGCCCGGATTGGTACCACCGCCTTATCTATTCCTGCCACCATTACGTCCAATAAGCATTACGTTCAATAAGCCGTTGACGTGTTCCGGTTCGGACGGTAAGGTAGCCGGTAAACTTACTTTTGTTCCAGGCCTAACATCCCGGCTTCAGGTTTGCAACGCACCATTACCCCCTGTGGTGTCTCTAGGCGGCATGAATTTCTTACCATCAGGAAATCCGTCTGCTTGTTTGCCTTATATTATCATAAAAAAATAAAAAAAAAGATGTTTTGTAGAGTCAAGATATTGACTATAAAAGCTATGATATAAAGATATACATATATACGGTCGAATCGAGACATCTCCTCCTTTTTTCAAAGTCGGTTAAGAAGTAGAATAAAAAAATATGACAAGAGCAAAACGTCCAAGCCATTTTTGACTTAAGTGTAAAGTTGTGGAATGTTAAAAAAGTTAGAGCGTGGTTCTGATCTTGGCTCATTATGACACAATATGATTAGTTAAAATGATACAGATCGACTCGTGAGATACAGAAAATTCAGCGGATATCTCTCTCAAAGTTGAAAGAGGATAATTAGTCACTGTTACCTTCACTTTTGCGATGTTAACTTCAGTTGCAAACGTTGATGGCCTACCAGAGCGAGGCAAATCTTCTTTCACATCTCGACTGCTTTTGAACGCTTTGTACCCGTCATAAGTAAGAGTTTTTTTTTATAAAGACGATTCCTTTTTTAAGTTCTTGATAATGCCTTCTGTTACATTTCCATTGGCGATGCAAAATTTGAGACAAACTTTTTGTCTGATGTTATTGTCCAATACGAAATTCGCAATACATACTAATTATGATGTAACTAAAAACAGTAGTGTATACAAATAGCAGATGCAACTCAAACTCTGCGGCAAAATGGAAAACAGTTGTGCCAATTTAACAAAAACAAAAGTTTGAATTTGGAACCATAAAAAATAATCCATTCCCTATCCTTTTTTGACTAAATGTACATATTTCATTTAATATTTTTTAAAGAACTTTTCAATCAGAAAAAACAAGCAGACAATATGAAAAGTAAGTAAGAAAGAAAATTATTTATTTGCGGAATATGTGTATAAATGAGATGTTATAAAAATATTTAAGTATATCAACATATTCTACCATATTTTGGTGTGCAAATATTTTAATATTTATAAAAAAATATTATTTCATTACATCTACAATTACTTTAAGCAAATTATTTATATTTTTAACTGGTTTAATTATTTATTACAAAACATTTTAAAACTATAATTAAATGTAACCATGTCTACCGTAATACTACCACCATTTCCAAACCTAGCCAGACAGGAGAGGAAACGGCGAAATAAACTCCTCGGCAACCATAACTTTTATTATATTGGGTTAATAATTATTACAATTATTTTACTATAAATTCTTGTCTACAAGACAATCGTTGACACTATAATATGTTTTTTCTCAAATATGTTTTTGGTCTAATACCTTCCTTCGAAATCTTTTTAATAGAAGTAATTTGAGATTTCAGGAATTTGGTTGTATATACGAACGGACATTCAGTAAACATTATTTTTATAAATATTAAGTTTTTGGTTCGGCACATGCAGTTTCTCACTATTTCTAAAACATAAAATTCCTAACATTTCAGCATTTGTTTTAAACAATTGATAATGTTTTTTTACAAAAACACATACAGCCAAGACGTACAAACAAGGCAAAGGTAAAATTTTAAGCAACTTAAAAAGTGGTTTGCAGGAATTTAATTGGTTAACACTACATATGACCTTGACCGCCTCGTTGGTCGAGTGGCTAGCGTACACGCTTTGATTCGATTCCCGACGGTGGCAGACATTTGTGTGACGAAAATTTAGATGTCTGCATTTCCGGGTCTGGGTGTTTATTATATTTATTCTAGTATCTATTTGAGTATTTCTATGTATTCAGAGATATTTATTTATTTATTTACATATGGCGCGTATACACTTCTTTTGTACTCTAAAGAATCCAATTAAATCTACAGAATTTCCCCAAATAGGAATACCATATTGCAAAACCGAAGAAACATACCCATGACAAGCTAAGAGAGATGCATCCAAGCCTGCTACTTCTCTTATTCTTCTCAATACATATACAAGCCTATCAATTTTTTTGCATAGAGAGTCAATACGTGATTTCCAATTGCAACATTTATCAATTTTGACTACTAAGAAGTTGGTAAAATCTACATTATCTGTAGAAGTATTATTTAAAAATATGTGTAATTTTTTAGTTTCTCTATAGTGTGCTTGAAATTAGACTAATTTCGTTTTTGTGAGATTTATTTTAAGGCTATGCTTATGTAACCATTCTGCCACTTTATTTAAAGTTACAGTCGTTTCTTAAACTAAATAACTTTTATTCTTACACGTGATGAGAAGGGTAGTATCATTGCAAATAAAACAGAATCATGGTTAATAGCATCAGGCAGATCATTTATGTAAATTAAAAAAGTAATGGGCCTAAAACGCTACCTTGTGGTACATCGCAGTCATTAAGAAGATAATTTGAAGTGTAGACCTTTTTGCGGTTACCGTTTAGTCTAGATATTTAAAAACACTGTTTTTTTTATTCTAAATAGCTTCTAAACCAATCTAACGACTTATCTCTAATGCCATATCTCACAAGTTTTATTAATAAAATTTCGTGTGATACAAAATCAAATGCTTTACTCATGTCTAAAAATACAGAAAGTGGATACTTTTTCCTATTAAGACATTCAGTAACTTTCTTTACTAAGTCAAAAAAAATAGTTGTTCTACTTTTTAAATTCTGAAATCAATACGGAATCCTAAAATCAACCAAGTATTTATTTCAGCTCAATATTTGCAAAATTGGTCATAAATTTTATTTCAAATCATGCAAAAAGGTTGTTTTGGAACCAATAAAAGTATGAGTAATTCTTAATACGAACTAAAATAGCACGTGAACCAATAATTTTAACACTTTTAGTGCGAGTACTTGGCCCCGTTAAATTTACGAGGATAAAAAGCCAAATCAATACAAGTTTCAAACAAGTTTAAAAGTCAATTCTGTTTGCAGAGAAAGGCAAATACGAATTGGCTAAAGTAATTTAAAAAAAATGACGTAAGAATCTTAAAAATGTTTATTATATAGTGCTTTTGTGTAGAATGTGTTCGACTCTTAAAGTAACAAAATATGAATAATAAATCAACATCAAAATGAATTAAAATAAGTTAGCACAGCAAAACTGCAAAAACCGATTTAAATTATTATATTGGGGTGGTACCCAATTTTATAATTCTTCTAGTCGCAAATTTGATAATTCTTTTTTTTTTGGAAAGATTTTTTTTAAACTTTTTTTAAAAGATACCTAGCAAATGTTTCAAAACAGTCCCACAACATTTTTATCAACATCCTACTAGTAGTTTTTGAGTTATAATTTTTTGACTAATGATGACGAACTTATCAAAGATGAGTTGACCGCCTCGTTGGTCGAGTGGCTAGCATACACGCCTAACTACACCGATCAACAGCGAGGCGTGGGTTCGATTCCCGACGGGGGCAGGCATTTGTGTGACGAGCATTTAGATGTCTGCATTTCCGGGTCTGGGTGTTTATTAAATTTATTCTAGTATCTATTTAAGTATTTCTATGTATTAGTATCGTTGACAAACACCCATAACACTAGCATATAATTTGCTTCCTTTGGGGTTAGATTCAATTTTTGTACCTTGTCCAGGAATATATATTTATTTATTAATTTATGAGTGAAAAATGTATGCAACATTGAGTATAACTCAAAAACCACGAGTCAGATTATTATAAAACTAATATGGGACCACCATGGAACCATGACCTATCTTGATAAAAAAGAACCATGAAAATCGGTTTGATGTTGGCCTAGTAATCGCTTAACAAACATACTAAAACAACATACAGTCGAAACCTCCTCCTTTTTTGGATTCGGTTAACAACTCGTACCATCTTATTTATTACGTGAGACAGCGAACAAGCACTCGGCTCTCCTTATGGTAAGACACAATTCTGGCCTAGGTATACCACATAGAGTGCTATCGTATATATTATGTCGTCAGTATGTTTAGGCCTAATGTTCTAATCTACCGACTTAGGTGCTTAGGCCCAAGCAAATTGTCTGTTCTACACAGGAGAGCCTTATCAACACGAGGTAAACTTTAGACTTTTTCTTGCAGTTCATCTGCTTTAAAGTATGTGAGCATTTTTAATGTGATTTCTACAAATTTAAAAAAAAGAAAGAAATAGTAACTATTTAGCTCAGATAGGATTTGAACCTGTACGTTTTAAGTCGGTGAATGCTCTAACCATTTGAGCTACAGAAGATTCAAATCCTTAAATTTTTAATATGTTATTTGCGTAGATTTTGGCGCTATTACTTACAAATGGCAGCGGATAATTTACGCCACTTTGAAGTAACCGCAATAATCGGGTTGAAATGTCATGGTCAGTATTAAACGGATTCCAGGATCTTAAACTGGCCTGTATATATTTATCACCGTGACAAGCATTTGTCACTCTGCTTGTGTCATTCGACTACATTGAAAAAAACTTAACTAAACTGATTTTATATCAAAAATAACTAAACTTCGGATAAACGGAATTATTTGAGTATTAGACCAAAATTTTCCTCCATGTTGGTCCAGGCTCCTTTGCAGAATAGACCATCTGCCTTCC
>NJDC01001924.1:0-30998 GCA_002245475.1 Calephelis virginiensis | reverse complement strand
TTTTTAATATGTTATTTGCGTAGATTTTGGCGCTATTACTTACAAATGGCAGCGGATAATTAACGCCACTTTGAAGTAACCGCAATAATCGGGTTGAAATGTCATGGTCAGTATTAAATGGATTCCAGGATCTTAAACTGGCCTGTATATATTTATCACCGTGACAAGCATTTGTCACTCTGCTTGTGTCATCCGACTGCATTGAAAAAAACTTAAATGAACTGATTTTATATCAAAAATAACTAAACTTCGGTTATACGGAATTATTTGAGTATTAAACCAAAATTTCCCCCGTGTAGGTCCGGGCTCCTTTGCAGAATAGACCATCTGCCTTCCTGCCAGGCAGCTCGTAAAAGGCGAGCATAGTCTTACCGTCACTTGTTAGTGACGAAGGAGGTGACAAGTGGTTTCGTTTCCCGTGTTCGGACTCTATTTGTGATCTGGTCGCGGAGGTGGGAGGTGGGAACTTTAGGCAGGGTTGTCACATGTATAGAACGTGACAATTTATATTGTTTACCGAGCTCTTCTTTTATTCGTGTTCTGGTCGCGGAGGTGAGTGGTGGGAACGTCAGTTAGGCTTGTCACATTCTGTGTCGTTTTGAGGACTATTTGCCACAACAGTTACACTGCTTACGCGGTATTAGCAAAATAAAGGCTTATTACATCTGTTATTATGGATTTCCGCAAAGTAACGCCTGATTCGATAAAAAATAAAAAACAAGTACTCAATATGTTTTTAATAGTTACTAAGATCAAGTAATCAAATTGTTGTACCTACTTAACTAAACATTTAGTAACTACTACTTTGTCTTAATGTTTTTACTAAGCAGAATGATGTTAGTCAAAAATATTTTTGTTCTTATTTTATTAAGCTATATCATCTGTGGTCTAGCGGTCCGGCGATGGACTCGACTTCTTGCGGCACCGGGTTTGATCCCCATGTCGGACAACAAAATAATTTAGAAAATGTGTAATTCTAATAAAAAATTACGTTGATAGATTAGATATTATTTTCCCGGTTGGTGACAGGCGCTGTACTGATTGTGCATCTGCTTCCCATTCGTTACTAAAGAGAAAAGATACTATATTTAAAGATAATTACCTACTATATTTAATTTGTTATGTTAAGCTGTGAACTGTGAAATTCTATTTCAATTAACAAAAATTGGTTTGATTATAGGTAACATTAATTTCACAATGCTCTTTTTTGTGGAACCAGTAACAAAAGTAAGTTAAAAATAAAAAAAAAAAACATAAAAAATGGTCTTATAAATCTGCTTCTTTGCTTAACTATTAAATATTATGTTACTATTTAAATATTCTTTCACGCAGTGATATAGGACAAATAAAATTAATGTAGTCATGATATTAAATTTATTTTCACTTTTTATAATGTGTGGTCAAACTACTTATAATATCATTTTTCGTAAAGTGTATCAGAAAATAAGTTAAATTAAAAAAATAGGTATATCGGTCATTGCGCGAGGTGTTAGCACCTCGTGAGATCTTCAAGCTACCTCACAGCTCGACCAGGGGGCTTGCTGTGAGCTAACTTGAAGTCTGAAAATGTAGGTACCAATACGCAAAACAAGAATAATTAAGAACTCAGTATGAAATTCAGCGACAACAAATAGTGGGTTTTTTGTGGAGCATAACTGGGGGTCAATGAACGTAACAACGAAATGTAACAGCAAATTTCTCTCGTACGTCTATAAAGAATTTTATATTCAATTAGTAAATGTAGGTAGGTATGTAGATATTTAGATTTGACTTATTTTACAGTTTTTGTACACAAAAGGCAATCTTGTCGACAGTCAAAGCGATCTTTAACAGACAAATTTAACAGACATAAGTTTATCGACTTAAAGCAGGCTTAAAGTTGTGGTCACAATATTGTTGCATCAAAACATTGGTATCAATTTCATGGATATCATAAAATATCCGTAAATTGGATATCACTTTATATTTGTAATTAGATGTAAAGTTAGAAAACTTGTGTCGGACAGTAATTGGACGGATATATGTAATGATACAGTTATTTAAGTAAGTATTGATTTATTTCCAAACATGAATGATCGAACGCGTTTTATGAGTTCTCACTGATAATCCATTACGACTAGATTATGGCGTCACGAACTTTGTTACGTAATACATACTTTCTCATTTCTATAACACTGTATATATTTATCCATCCATAATTCGTCATAAAAATATAAAACTTGACAATGTCCAGTATATGTTTTACATTATAGAATAAGGACATTAAAATTAACAAACAAATTAAACATTTTAAAAACAGAAATTAATTATGAACGTCAATAAATAAAAAATCTTCATTTCTCATAGTTGTTGGTTGGTTGATAGTTTTCATCCACCATCATACAAGACACTTGCAGCTACATCTTCTATTAGATATATAAGTCTAAGTCTGTATGTATATTAATAAAAGTGATCCGAAGTGAAAAGGGGCACTAAATCGTTTCAGCGCAGTAAAACTGCAAAAAACGACTTCGACATTAATAAGCAAGTCATCTATGTACAAAACAAATAGTAGATACTTTTTGGATTTCCTTGGGATTTCACTATCAGATCCAAACTTGATGGCAATGGGACCTTTTAAATAAAATTGGTTTTTAAAATCCGTTTAAAAAGCACAAACCATAGGGTTGAAAGATAGAAGAAGAAAACCTAGGGCTTTCACTTCGTGCTTTGCTGCAGTTAAATTATTAAAAGCGATAGTTTATTATAAATTATTCGATTTTCGACGCACGAAGACTTAGATTTTGGTTTTTGGGCAATACAGTTACCCAATATTACTTATTTTAATAATCTTTTATAATCTAGCATTTTTAATCTAGTGTATAGAAGGCTTTTTTAAGCAAGTTCTTCAATCTGCACAGCTTTCATTGATCGAAGGCTCAGTTTTTGCTTCGTGAGAAACAACTAGGTACGTCTTAAGTGACCGTATATTGGAATTTGACACCTGAGTTAACCTTTGAAAAATAATTATCATTTGGCGAATAAGTGATGACCTTTTTGGACAGAAATTTCGTACTACAGTTAAATTTTATTTCACTTGATGAGAAGAAAAGTTATTATTTTTTTCTGGCAGTTTTTCGAGCAGTAACCTTAATCTGCTAGCTTTTATTGATTGCAGACACAGTTCCTGCCCCAATGAGAAACAACTATCTCTCAGCTTACCGTGTATGAAATATAATATTTGCATATTAACATTGAGTAATATCGACTGTCTCGGAAAATAAACGACTACGTTCTTGAATAGAAAATCGTCGATTGTTTGATTTTATTGATCAATATATCTCGAATAGATTTAGTTGACGGACTGCGTGTGTTCATTTATCTTATTTGTATAAACATTTAGTAATATATAATTTATAGTAATATTGTACATGATAAAGCCTCTCTGTTAGTATGTTAGATATAATTAAACTGTATCTTTAGCATGCCTCCATTATCGCCTCTGTTGTCTACCGGTGGTACGGTTGTTGGACTTGACTTCATGAGCAACAAAAAGGAACAATGTTTTTTATCAGTTTTCTGATAAAAACAGAACGACTCGGGATTGGATATGTCCGGTTGGCTATAGGATTGCCACCTATCACGTTGTAGGACTTAGTGTTTTCTTCTAGTCGTGGGTGACCTAGTTGTACCTATGCCTATCTTTTCGGGGATACGGATGTGAATATACCAATTAACTAACCCTTACCATGAGTTTACGATAGCGTTAAACCTGCAAGCGATACATATTTTTTTATGATATTGGAAGGAAAACTATCAGACGGATTTCCTGATGGTAAAAATTTACGCCGTCTCGAAACACCAAAGGTGGTAATGGTGAGTTGCCAACTTGAGGCCTTGATGTTAGGCCTCGAGCGAAGGCAAGTTTTCCGGCTAGCTTATCCACCCAACCGGAAAACGTCATGACATTATGTTAGTGACGGTACACCTATGTTCGCCTTTTTAGAGATGCTTGTCAGGCAGGCAGATGGTCTATTCTGCAAAGGAGCCCGGACCATTAATTCTGAGAAGTTACCGCAACTCACAGTAACGGTTCCGCCTTATCCCAGGGGCGATTTATGTTTGCTTAGAAATTCTTTGGTCAAAGCTCTCTGCGTTAAAACATCACGTGGAGTGAGGTATTTTACAAGAGTGCTTGCATTGAAATCTTCAGCAAGATCTTCAAAACGTTCCCGTCGTTGATTCCAAATGTGTATTAGGTAATCCTACGACATGAAGTTAAAACTTATTAAAAACTAAATAGTGGTTTCGAGCAAACCCAAATTCGAAATAAAAAAATCTATCTCGTTCCTTTACACCAGAGGTTCCCAAACTCATTTCATGTAACGCCCACTTTGAAAATCAGTTGTTTTGTAGCGCCCCCCCCCCCTCGTTTTTTTCTTGTCAATAACCTCAATAACATATTTGTTGCGCCTAGTTTAAAAAAAAACATTTTTTTTCAAGATTTATACCGCCCCCCTCTAGGCTTCCAGCGCCCACAAGGGGGCGTTATCGCCCACTTTGGGAAAGGCTGCTTTACACGATGTATACGTTGTTCTCTTTCTTCTCGAAACCGTAATTAACAATTTCGATATGTCCAATCACTTATTCACGTAGGTACGTAATTAGGTACCAAATTAAAAATAATCTTACATTATTTTGTCGAGCAGACAATTGAGAACTACCATAATGCATTAGTTTACTCAAGGATTTATTTTACTAGCTCGTTATAGGCATTTAGTTGAGTTTGACTATTTAAGCACAGTAGTTTAGTTGTAGTTTTACCTACAAGAAACGTCCACAAATTGTTACCATGTTGCACTTTGTTAATTTTATTTTCGAAAGGTAGGTTTGGGATATTCGACTAGTGGTTTTTGAGTTATTAGTGCCTACTGAATAATGCATACCTACATTTTTAGGTACATTTCAAGGTAAATGAAAATTTATGCAATATAAGTATAACTTAAGAACCACTATTCAGATCGTGATTGAATTGATATGGGACCATCTTGGAATAATGACATACTTGCCTAATAAAAAGCAATCATAAACGTGCAAAAAAAACCTACAGTTGCCTTGGTAACCACTCTTTTGAAGCCGGTTAAAACTGTATTATATTCTATAAATTTCAGAAATAGGTACCTACTACAATATACGTAAAGATTTACCACATATACTCATATTTTAGTCCTTTGGGGACAATCTTACATACATACATACATATTTTCAGGCTAAGTCCTTTACGGGGACAATCTTTTAAGGGCTAAACGTAATGTGGAACGAATTTGTATGGAAACAGTGTAGAAGTGAACATAAGATGCTGTCCGAAGTAACTACTCTACGCTGACGAACTAGTACACAGGCTAGTATGTCTTCTATAATCCTCCGAAACGGCTTTACCAATTTTCATACAATTTTTTACCAAATTTTAAATGCATATTCAACAGGTCTGAAAATCGGCTGCTGCCTATTTTTCATGTTCCTAAGTGATAAGGATGACTCACTCCAATTTTATTACCACAATCATATTAAAAAATAGCAGAACATCGTTAGCTAGTACGAATAAATTTTTAAACCTTACAATTTTAATCTTGTTAAGCTTAGAATTGGGACGTCCTTATAAATATCAATTTACGTTAAGAAATGTATAATGTCCATTACCATTTGAGTATCGCAACTTATTACTGTGTAATTGCACGGTTTGACTGACATTTTAATTTAGTTTGCTAGCGGCCATTCATAGATTTATTATTAACAACATAATCACCTATTTATTGCGTTACTGCTTATTACTGTTCCTTATGCAGCGCCTAGGGGAGCCGGAATTACTCCTATTATACACTGATAATTACTAATTACTAGTTTAAATACCTAATTGGCTATTATAAACTATCTTGAATTATGCATGTTATGCGTGGCTTTTAAACTGATGTTAAAAAGGAGGTTTGTGTTGGTATTTGTAACACGATTACTGTCTTAATTTTAAGTGGATCTTGTTTTTATGTTAGGTTTGAGAGCGGTTCCATATAAATTTTATGGCAATTGGTTTAGCGCTTTTAGAGTTTTAATAATATTGTATTTTATTACTTACTTTCTCAGTCACTTACTTATCTTACTTAGTCCACTGTTTCGTTAAAAATGGGGCCAGCGTACACTCGTTACGGGTGTTGAAAAAGCTTGGGCTCGATTGCCGACACAGGCAGGTGATTGTTTGATGAACATAGGTGTGTGTATTTCTGGATCTCAGTGTTTATTTCATTTACGTCGGAATTTATATACAAAATGTTATGTATTTTCTAGTGTTATTATTGGTGACTTATATCCGCAACAAGATAAAGAAACGAAGATACACAACGTATGTAACAAAGAGAGAGTGTGCAGAGAATATTTAATAAACGCTGTGTAAGCTACGCTAGATTCGCTTTGCATAGTCCAGTGTTTATCCCGACGTTGCTCTATGGATGCAAAAGTGAAATATGTAAGCAAAAGCAGGGAAGTAGGATAAATGTAGTCGGAATGAGAACGTTACGGAAAATCTGTGTGTGTTTTTACGCTCACCGATAGCAAAGTGGAAAGCATGACAGGTGAAAGATTGACAAAACAGATAAACAATTCAAATGTGGCTAGATGTAAGTATCCAGTAAGATGTAGGTTCACATTCCACAACCAAATTTCTCGAGTGTGATCCTAGAATCGTATGCGAAACTGGCATCTTTGTTTGTGTGAATGTGACGATGTGTAAAAAGCTGTATGACTAGGAATTATGGTACTTGGCACTCGCAACTTGAAATAATCTGCTTTAGGGACTAATTGTTTTTTTATAGGCTAATTGCTAAAAGTTGATTAATGATCGGGAAAGTCAGTTTGCTAATAAAGTATGTAGTGCCTGTAATAATATTGGTACATGTGCAAATATAATTTTGCTATTATTTAAAATACAGGCGCTGCTAAAAAAATGGCTACACACTGCATCTCAGATAATTCATTCGATTCGGAATGACGTCTAGAAAATTGTTGTTTAAGTATTAATTAGCATATAAACAATTAAATTTTGTTTATAAAATAAGAAGAAAAAAGTGTCAACTCTTGAAATTCTATCTCTATTGCTTATAATTTATTTAAAAAGCTGAAAATACCCGGTAGACAATAGAGTGATAGATGGCGCGAGGTCGTTACGGCGTGGTTACGGCATAAGCCGCCGTCGCAAAAGCCTGTAATATCACAAAAGCTATTTTATTTATAGTACTAAATATTAATTTAAAAATTTGAATAATTTATGGTGCCATCTAATCACTTTTTTTTTATTATATTAGAAGGCAAACAAGCAGACGGATTTCCTGATGGAAAGAAATTCACGCCGCTTAGAGACACCAAAGGTAGTAATGGTACGCTGCCAACCTGAGGCCGGGATGTTAGGCCTCAAGCAAAAGTAAGTTTACCGGCTACCTTACCCTCCAAACCGGAACACGTCATGACGTTATGGCGGCAGGAATAGGTAAGGCGGTGGTACCAATCCGGGTGAGTCGTTGCGAATCTCTACCACCTAGTCAGAAGTCACGGTGTTAGTGACGGTAAGCCTGTGCTCGCCTTTTACGTGCTGCCTGGCAGGAAGGGAGATGGTCTATTCTACAAAGGAGCCCGGACTAACACGGGGGAATTAAAAAAAAAACCTCGGTTAAAAAACGATCGGTGTCGATTCTTAAAAACGTTACAACATTTGTAATTATTTTTTTAGCTCTGTTTTTATAACTTACGATATAAAAGTTTTAATAACTTATTAACATTTTTTGTTTCGTGGAACTCTTCATAAATAAGTAAATTTAGTAAAGTTAGGCTAAAAAAGAAACTTGAAATTTTATTGTTTTACTAATTATATTTTTTCTAAGTAACAAAAAACAAAAATTTTAATAAATGTTATCAAAATTAACTTTTTGAAAAATTAACATAAGTTTTTTATCGAGGTTTTTTCAGGTGTTTATCAATGTAATATAAATTATACTTGAAATAATTGAATTTCTGTTTTTTTTGTTGCCCGACCCGGGATCGATCTCGGGACCTAGAGAAGTCAAGTCCGTCGCAAGACCGCAGAGGCGATAATCCTTTACTATAAAAATACATGTTTGTAACTACGTATACAATATTAAATATTTTGATTTATCCCTGTTTTTCTTGGTTTCCATTAAGTATCGTGTGATTGTCATTCAAAAAAGTGGAAAGGGGAGACAATAAATTATTATGCTGCATTAGTGGTACGATGCCAGACATTTCCGGCAATTATGTTTTTACCTCCGGGAATGTTCCAAGTGCCTCTCCGTGGTTACTTGTCAAATATCCAGCTTTTACACGTCGACAATTAAAATACTAATGCAATTTTATTTCTAGAAATCTCTTTTTATTGCATCCTTTTAATTTTACGGCACGCAGGTTTTCCTTTTTGTCATCTTTTAATTGGAAATTGTTAATTCAAGAAATAAAGTGGATGTTTTTACTTATAATGGTATGAAGTTGTGTACCCCTAGATTTTCACGTGGTTTGGGCCCTTGAGTTTTAAAACAATAAAGATTTGGACAAAATATTTTTGGGTTGTGCCACAGACAAGAAATAAATATCTTGTCTGTGGTAATACTAGCTAACACATAGAAATAGGAATATTAAAGGTCAATGAGTTAACGTCATGTTAACATCAAAAGGACTGGCATAAAACTTAACATAGTTTTTGATCTAAAATCATAAAATGTGTAAATTATGTTATCTACGGGCTACGGCTAAGGGGGCTATTCTGTATCTTTTAGTGATGATCACTGGGTAATGTGTAGGTATATCAAGTAGCTGTCAAATGACGTGTTTTGTATTTGCTATCTCCATTGTTTTACTGTTGGTCACAGGAGATAGCAATTGTAAAATACGTCATTTGACAGCTATTTGATGTACACTTTACTCAGTGTACATCAAATACTTAGCTGTCAAATGACTCATTGAAAAGATAGTTACAGAATCAGCCCCCAAAATATGAAATACTAGCTGCTACCTGCGGCTTCGCCCGCGTTTTCACAGAAACCCGGTGTGCGATCGGGATTTAAAATAGACTATATGTTAATCCAGGTCACAATCTATCTGTCTTCCAAATTTCAGACAAATCCGTTCAGCCATTCGAGCGTGAAAGAGTAACAAACATCCATACATCCATACTTACAAACTTTCGCATTTATATTTTTAATAGGATAGGATAGCAAGTCATAATTGCAAGAATAGGTAAGGCGATGGATCCCTACCCGGCTAAGCTGCTGCACAGCAGTCTATCACCAGTGGTCTTGTAGTAATAACCCGTTAAACCCGGACCGAACCCAGACAACGCGGAAAAATGTTATAGGTACATAAGTTGTATAAAAAATAATTTTAGTCAAATTAACTAGGTATACTCGAAGACTTTTTTCCATCAACCTTTTTCTTTCAATACTTAACCACATAACCTAATTGGTTACACATTTGCTATTTGGTAACAGACAAATCCCGTCGGTTAAAACTTCATAGCTCTAGGATATATATCAATGTATTATTCAAATGGAATGTATTTTACGCAAAAACTCGTTTCTTTAGTTGACTGTACAGTTTCTATAAATGAACAGAGGGAGGAGTTTCTAAGTCTCCAGTGGGTGGAGTTTCAAGTGGGGTTGCATTGTAGTTATAAGACACGCCTCCAATGTAATCTAGGTATTGGAAATTAACTGAATTCCTATGTATCTGGGTAATTGAAAGCTTTTGCGCTTATAGACTTGAACAGGCTTATAGATTTGTCGAGTGTTATCTTGTATTTATTTTCATAAAACAGGGTTTGGTATGAGAAAAGTTATTTAGTTTTTCATTAGTATAACCTTTATAACCCCTTGTACAAACTTACTATTTATATTACTTTGATATATCTGAATTAAAGTGTTTTTGTCTTTATCCGAAATTTACATTGACCAAAGTAATTCTCGGAGTATTTAAAGACGATTACAAAAGCGCAATAATTTCATATCTTATAATAAGTAAAACGAGGGAAATCTCCTTGAAGTAAAACCCTAAAATCCTGTAGTGTAGTAAAACTACTAACATAGTTATATGCCTGGGCTAGATGTTACTAAAATAAAGACAAAACAAAAACACTAAAAACCTCCGAACTGAATAAGTTATGTTTTTTTTATGTAAGAGGTCAGCGAATAAGTTATGCTCTTTTGATAGTAAGTGACAATCATGACCTATACCTAGATACCTACGCACCGTACGTAGTAGCTGTCCTGTGGCCGGGATGTTAGGCCTATTGTGCAAGTCACCGGCTAACCAAACTGGCTCAGAAAATAAGAGTCAGTATGGTAGTAAGAATAGGCATAACACTCTACCACCAGTGCTCTTGTTGATAAGGACCTATTTAACCTTTCCTTTCTTATTTGCTTGTGTTATGAGCTAAGTTAGCGATACTAATACACAAAAACATGGAAAGAAATAAGGAACACCTCAATCCTGATACATATATACAGACTATTATGTATATAGACTACTAGCTGTTGCCCACGGCGTTGCCTGCTTGGTCCCACAGGAACATTGTTTCGGGATAAAACTATCCTATGTGTTAATCCAAGTTACCCTCTATGTGTGTTCCAAATTTTATGAAAGTCGGTTCAGCAGTTTTTAAATGAAGGAGTAATAAACAAACAAACACACCTACAAGCTTTCGCATTTACAATATTAATAGGATTTCTGGTAAGTATCTAATTTTGTTTTGCGTGAGATTATTTCTCTTCCAGTTACCTCTATGAACATACATGACATCTTAACGATATTAAAAGTTATACTAATTTGTATATAACAATGTAATTGCATTAAAATACGACATTCGTACGCATTTAGATCGTTAAAGCTCGATGTGATCAGAATGCATTATATCAGCGGTTGGCTTTAAGGCACCGGTGTCAGTACTCTGAACTCTAATTTTTTTTAAATTACTTTCCACGCGCTGCTTCGCCCGCGTGCTTAAGTATTTTTTTATTAATTAATTTGATTAATTGTGTTTCTCTGTTGCGCTCATATTGCATGTAAAGTCGATAATAAGTATTTAGTTTTTTTAGAAAAGATTCTTTAATTAATAAAATATGGTATATGCAGACGTGACAGTTAATTTACTACTCGCAGCAAAGTAAGCGAGTTGAAGCGTTGACAGTAATTTAGATAGATCTAACAAGTTGGTGGTTTAAACTCTATAGATGTTCAAAATTAACTTTTGAAGCAACTTAAGATGCTATTGGAGGCAGGCTAAAACTCAATTGTATGAGTATGTAAATTATTACAACTTACGGCTGCACAGAGACGTCATTTAATTCAATATTCTGTCAAATTAAATTTTGTTCTAAAAATGTCGACTTTGTGACTGATTAAAAGAAAATTAACACGTAGACATTGGTAAAATCAAACTACTCGTAGTAGTTGCCAAGTCTCAAAGAAAGAAGAAGAAGGAGAAAAGACAATTGATGTCTCTGAGTTAGGCCGTTAGGCTAGTACCTATCTAAAGTTGATATTTATTTGTTAACATAAGTCTGCATGATTTAGTGATAGTATCTACACCAGTTTGTCTAGCAGTAGCTACAGCATCATGTCGACTGCAACTGCAGATATTATACAAACTTGATGCATACTACGTGATTTTGAAAATTATGAATGAAAATTGATTTATTTTCTAAATTATTTATATTATTATACGTATTATTATTTTTAGAATTGTTTCCGTACCTATAGAATAAACTTTGTTAAGACTATACTAATTTTTATTACAATTTTACTACAAAAACATTAAACTTAATCTATGAAAATCTGAAATATGTAGTTATGCAATAGATATATTTTGTTAGATACATGAAATAAAACCTTTGCATGTAGAGTTTGCTCGTCACCACCATCTTAATTCTCAGATTTAATGTATTACGCTGCAATAATCATGCATACACTTTATGTCAATACTAATACTAGCTTACTACTTGTTTTGTTGTTTCTATCCATAAACAGTTTCGTATTAAATTTCAGTTTTTATGGAAAGGTATGGGGTAAAAGTAGTTGAATTTTCTAAAAGTAAGATAAAGAAATACCCGTTGATACTATCTGCTAACTCCGCAAGGAACTTGGCAAACATTTATGTATGTTAAGTTGGCTATATTGCTTGCTTTCGGATGGCAACCCAAGCAAAATAAACGCAACAGTGAAATGCACTGATACTATAGTGGTAGGATTTGGTAAAACTGTGGTACCAATTTGATCAACTTCTCGCGAAAACTCAATCACCTAATAAACCGAGGTTTGATTCTTATGTGCTGTTTTGTAAGAAAGTAATAACATTAAAAAGTAATAGCATTAGGAAAAGTGTAGATATTTATGTGTAGCGATTGAACAGTCGCTAAATGTATATTCTAAACGTAGATAGATCTGTATTTATATTTATACTAATTGATACTCCCTGGTTAACCCTTCCAAGGTTAATGGTCCTTTCCATTCGTAATTAAAAAGTGAGATTGCAATTTGACTTCTTACAATATCTCAAAAATTCAGCTAGGGGTCAAACTTTCAAATGTTTAATGCAAAATAGAAAAATATGTTCGTTGTATCAGATACCTGCCTATCCTACTAATATTATAAATGCGAAAGTTTGTAAGGATGCGTGTATGTTTGTTACTCTTTCACGCTCGAATGGCTGAACGGATTTGTCTGAAATTTGGAACACAAATAGATTGAGACCTGTATTAACATATACGCCACTTTTAATCGTGATCACCCGACGGGTTCTTGCGGAAATGCGGGTGAAGCTGCAGGTAACAGCTAGTAAATTATATTTGCTAAATCATACACACTACATAAATTATAAAATAAGCATAAAATATATGTGGTATGGGTGGTCGGTCGTATGTTATACACAAACAGAACGCTCACAGAATATCAATAGTCTCTATGGTTGTTTTCTTACATTAATATTTTGTTATAAATTGGTCGTCTTATTGCTTGCCCTTAGACGCGCGCAAGGCTCGGTTTCAATATCCGACCGGGGCTGTCATTTGTGTGATAATATAGATCTTTGCATTTCCAGATCTGGGTGTTTTTTTAGAAATGTATCTAACCCCAAAGTGAGCAAATTAAATGGTAGCGTTATATGTGTCTTTGTATTATTATCGATATCTAACACCCATAAACAAACCAAAGAAAATTTAATAGAAGGTTAAGTAGTTCAAATTGTGCAGGGGATATTTGTATCTATAACGAAATCTATTAATATTATAAAAGTCAAAATGTGTTATTTATCTTTTTTTTCATTAATTGAAAATACAAACAATACTTTCTTTTTAAATTTAGCTCGTAATGTAAAGTCTTGGTTGGCAACTTCCTATCTACTTAATAGTCATGAGTTACAAAATATCCTGACGACAAGGTACATAGGTACATCGCGAATATTGAGAATGGAAGTGTGCTGCGGTGACACTGTGAAGTTATAAAATTATAAAAGTTAAAAAAAAAAACGTATTAGAAAGGATAAATTATGTTATATTATTATTATTGTTAAAAATATTTATTGCACAAACCAGAACCAGATTCAGAACGGATGTAAGAGTTTTGGTTGATGATGTAGTGCTGGAACAAGTGAATGAAATTGTATATTATCTTGGTTGTGCTTTTAGCAGGGATGGAAGGTACACCGCGGATGTAGAGAGGAGAGTGAGTGCAGGGAATAGTGTGAATGGAGCGTTGAGTAAGCTATTACAAAGCGAGGTTTTGAGTCAAAAAGCTAGACTCGCTTTGCATAATTCTGTGCTTATTCCAAGGTTATTGTATGGAAGCGAGAGTTGGGTATGTCACAAAGAGCATGAAAGTAGGATAAATGCGGTCGAAATGAGAGCACTACGGAAAATCTGTGGTGTAGCGCTCGCTGACCGCATTCGTAACAGTGAGATCCGAGAAAGAAGAGAAGAAGAAAGAAAGTGTTGGTGTTAAAATGCGAAAGGGCATGCTCCACTGGTTCGGTCATGTGGAAAGAATGACAGATGAAAGATTGACAAAGCAGATATACAATGCGAATGTGGATGGATGTAGCTACCCGGGGAGACCATGGCTGACATTTCACGATCAGATCAATCGGATATTATTCGAGGGTGGTGTCAAGAGTCTCCGAAACCGGCGTGTTTGTATGAAAAGGGTTATGAATGTGAAGGAAGCAAGACAGGTTTGTCAGGATCGTGAGGTCTGGCACTCGATACTCTCTGCCTACCCCGTAAGGGACTTGGCGTGAAGATATGTATGTATGTATGTATGTATGTATGTATTGCACAAAATAATTGAGTGCAAATGCGAAGTTAATGCATGTTGTCTACGCGGAACCTTTGGTAATTGCCTGTCAAAGAAAATGCTTTTTTACTAAGTACATTCAAACGAAATGTAGATAGTACATACAATATAAAAAATAAATAAAACTGTTACGAATTTGTATCACAATCAAAATTTAGTTTAAATATATCAGATATGGTTTATAGGTATTTTTTATAATTCTACTATCAATATTTTTACATTGGTTTCTTAATTCAATAATGATACCCTGTTACAATGTGGACTAATCAATGTCATTCGTAGGAACGTAGAGACAATCCACGTACTAAGACTAAGAAGTGTTCCTCTTTTGAAGTGAAAACTTTAGCGGCGTTGCGCACTTTTTTTGGAATGGATAAAAACTTCTAAACTCGCGTCAGATCGTCAGAACGTAAGACGACGCACTGCGCATGCGCAAATAAAACGTTGCGAGATCTAAAATAAAACGTAGATTCATTGCTGTTTTTGTATTGCTTAGATATTTCCGAGGAGTATAGGACGCGCAATGGATAATACGCGGTATGCCGCAATATATCTACATTACATTCTCACAGATAGCAGTTACACGTATAATACCAACAGACATTGTTCTATTTGTTCCATCTTAAAAATAAGCTTTATGTGTAGACGAGCAATGTTCGTTGTACAGATAATATGACAACGCTCCTAGCCGTCACGTGGTCTTACTTTAGCGAGTTTTTGTCAAGCCAAACGCAGGTTATTGATATGAAAATAATATATTTGTGCATAAATGATAGTACTTTCATAATGATAATTAAAGCAATTCGTGCAAAATTATTCCCTAACCATTCCAAAACATCAAAAATGCACAACCTTAATATTCAAAATTTCACTTCTGCCGGCACTCCCGGAGTGCAACCCGTCGTTTTTTTAATTTTGTTTTGTTTCGTTCAAGTTTATTTTTTTTCTTAAAGCAATGTTTTTATGCTTTACAATTTAGGTGTTTTCGATGCTTTGGCTTACCTCAATGTGTACACACACATTGTGGTAAGCCAAAGCATAAATTAAGCTAAAGCATAAATGGAATAAAAATTAATTAAAGATTTTTAGTTTTATAATTAATTTTACCACAACAGCATTTAGAGTTGTATTTATGTTTGACTAATACTTTCAAATAGCAATAAAATAAAAAAAAATATTGACAATTCCCCGACAAAAAATTAAACGTACCTAATGTAACTAAAAACGATCTGGATCACGTCAACTTTCAAACAAAATAAAAATCATCATTAAAATCGATCCATCCGTTCAAAATGTAAGATACTAAAGATACACAGACACCCTTTTTTTTTTTTTTTGAATGACTAACTTGTTGCTAATCTTGCGATTTTTACAACTTCACCGAACTTTAAACACAGACACCCTTCGTTTTCCGCTGGCGTATAAATAATTTATTTATCTACAAATTACGGTTCATATAAAAACCATCCAGCACAGGGCAACAACCAAACATTGAAGCGGATATAAAAATGGTTCCGTAACATGAAGTACCGAACCCTAACCACTATTATAACATTATATTTCGAAATGTACTTTAACTCGTAATAAACGTTATAGGTGTGGCAACACAAGTCTCGCGAAGGCTGTACTTTGTACGTGCAACGAATAAATAACAGATCATAAAGTTGTACAAACAAAATGTCTCCATTTTTTGTATTGGGCTTCACTATTGAAGGTTTTACTAAATATAATGCTGACGTGTGATTGTTATTTATGGAGAAGTTTTTCAGATAATCGATTTTATTTCCATAAATATAAGTAATACAAGCGTTTTTATTACGGTTAATAACAGAAGCTGAACTTTATAAGGAAGTTGTATGAATTGTTATTTGAATGAAGTTAATAAAAGTAGGTTTACAATGTTTCGAGTGTAGATCAGAAACCGAAATATGTTTTATTTCAAGTACAAGCTATCAGAATACGGAGTTCTGGTAAAATTGTTATACTAGTAAATAAATAACATATACTAGTTGTTGCCTGCGGCTTCACCCGCGTTTTGACAGGATCGTTGTGAGATCGAGATCAAAAGTAGCCTTTAGAGATATATCCCATATATTAATCCAGGTCCCAATCTATCTGTGTTCCAAATTCAAGAGAAATCCGTTCAGCCATTCGAGCGTGAAAGAGAAACATCCATACATAAAGACTCACAAACTTTCGCATTACAATATTAATATGATTGTGCATAAATACAAAGAAATTACAATACCAACAAATAAAACTTAAACTATAAGTTACACAAAGGTGGTCTTATTGTTAAGTCATTGATTCCAGGCAATCTTTTGGTTAGGAATAAAAATCAGCAAGATACTGTGCAATCGTGATGTTAGACCATAAAAAGAATATATCTGATGCTAAGCCTATATCTAACAAACTCCAAAGTATCAAATTATATGCTTGTGTAATGGGTGTTAGTCAACGATACTAATACATGGAAACACTTAAGTAGATGCTAAAATAAATATAATAAACAACCAGAACTGGGAATACAGACATCAATGTTTATCACGCAAATCCGTCGGGTATCGAACTCGAGTTTTGCGCTTGATTGGTGGCAAGGCAGTCCGTGATAGGTATAGGATAGGATAGGATAGGTAGGATAGGTAAAGTAGAATAGTGACCTGATGGTATCTATTATCTTCGCAATACCTAAAGTAACCAAAGGTTTTAAAACCAATCCTTCGTTGTCAACTTGACGCTGGTTTGTTAAGCTTCTTGCAAAAGTATGTTTACCGGCTATTCAACTACGCAAAACTGTAACGTAATAGTGGCGAGCACTGACATGGTGGTGATGGCACCTAACCGGACGAGTCCTCACAAAACTCTACCCTGCAGCCATGGTTATGGCATGAGTGAGAAAGACGACTATCGGCTATTAGGTGAACTATAATCTTCAGTGGTGTCCAATACCGATTTGCAGACTAGAGAATAGTACCCCATTGATCCATGAAAGCATTAATTTGATAAATCACCATGCATGCTTCATGAAATTTAGTTACATCCATGGTCGGATCCAGTCTTCAAGATAGGAAGTATTACCTACTCAGGATTAATTCAGGGCAGCCAAATTTAATAGGTGAGTAATATTCAACCTTTGCCTAGGAGAAAGGGTTAAATATTATACCCTAATAATTGAGTTCGCCTTCCAATTACATAAAAAATATACTCAAATAAATAAATATCCCTAATAAAATTAATATTACACAAATTTAATATAACTTCAAAGTAAGCATACCCATTTTAAGCTTGTCTTATGGGTGTTAGTCGTTGAGTAGCTGGTTTAATACTCAAAGGTGTTAGTCGAAAATTGTAGTATATACGTAGAAATACTGAGATAGATAAATATATATAAATAAATTTAATAATTAATTATGAGCTGAAAACAAAAAGTTATATTAAAAAAAACGGTATAAAATACATACAAAGTCATAAATAGACATACCACAAGGACAATAAAACGTCAAGGTACTCATAACTCTAGGTCTATTTAAAAAAATGTTTGCCAGAATCATATTTGTTGATATGGATTACTTTATAGTTTTTATTAAATTACGATTTCTAACTTTAAGCTTAACAATCTTGAGGTATCTACATAATATCCGCCTCGCAGTTGGTCGAGGGGTTAGCGTATACACCTTAGGCTACTGCTCAACCACGAGGCTTGGGTTCGATTCCCGACGGGAGAAAACTTTTGTGTGATGGACATATACAAGTCTGCATTTTTGGGACTGGGTTTTTATTACATTTCTTCTAGTATTTGTTCAAGTATTTTTATTATCTACGTATTAGTTTTGTTGATTAACACAAGAATATAATTTGCTTACATTAGGACTAGATCAAGTTTGTGTAATTTGTCCAGGGGATATTTATTTGCCTAACGCAATGTACAAATGGTATAAATTTACCTATAAATAGTACAGCTTTTGTGTGTGAAGATAGACGATTGAGGAGTAGTAGCTATTAAATAGGCGTGTTTACTTGGCAACAAGTAAATAATGCAAAGTCAGTAGGTACTCTACAAGAATTTTGAATATTGAATAGGTAGGTAACGTAAGTGCTAATGAAATAATGAATAAAGAGAAACCAAAAAAAAAAACAAAAAAAAGCAATTGACATTTTGCTTTTTTTTGTTTTTTTTTTTGGTACGACCATTAGATACGAGTATTATGAAAATACGTAGAGGTTTAACAAATGATTTTTAGCGCCCTCTCACTAAACTGTTTTCTAATAATGTTTCGATTTGAACATAAGCCGCTTTACCACAAAAATAGACTAGATTAAGTAAATACTGTCGAAAATTAACATCCAATCAATAAAATGCTACACGTGGATGACGTGGCAGCATGTTAGACAGTGTTTAGAAAAACATTTGTTTAATGAGTGTTTAAATTTTTTGCAATAGACGTGGCCACATTATGTTGGTTGAGAATCTAATTTTAGACAGTGTTTAATAAACTATTTGTTTATTGAATGTTTAATTTTTTTGCAATAAGACGGAATATGTCTACCGAACTTAAATTCATTTAGATAAATTGCGTATAGTTCGTTATATTTGTTGTTTTTAAAAGTAGCAGCGTACGTGCCATAGTACAAAACATTAACTTTAGTAGTGAAATTACTCAAACCACAAGCCTCACCTTGGATATTCAGTGTAAATAGCACATCATAAAATAAATGGACTCTACAATGAAGCCAAGACAATTCACAATATACTGTTAACGTGAGTGTAACGTGGTGTTAAAAGAATAATTGCGGAAGCACTAATGCGGGCGACCAAAATGACGTCGTCCCACTGTCGAAGCGTGACACCTCCTCTGTCTCGGACGGGCTCGACTGATCGAGTGCCGTGTTTGTCCCCAGACTTATCTAGACGAACCATATCCCCAGACTTGTCCCTAGACTTCTCCAGACATAGACCTTTATCCCCAGACCTGTTAGAACGTACTTTATCACCAGAATTTCCTCTCCGTTCACGTTCCCCGGCTCGTCCGAGAACATTAATGGAGTCGCTTCTTGTGGCTAAAATGGAAGCGTTAAGTACCGGGAAGTTGGTGCGGACGGATTCAATGGATAGTTGTAGTAGTTTCGGTTCAATGTCGTCCTTGCCCAGTGATGTGTGCCGTTGTGATGATTGCTTGCTTGGAATTGTGGATCTCTATCTGCCGGGACCTGAGAGCAAGACACTAAGAAAGGTATGTAAACTTTTTTGTTTATTAAAAATGTTCTAGGAATATCTAAAATCTGTTAAAAAGATTGAGTATTACCGACATGATAAGTTCATAAGTAATACATTGGTAAATATTTTATTTTTATTTTTGTCGTTTACCAAATTCATATTTTTTACACAATTCTAGTTTCAATGGTTCAATTGAAATGATGTCTAAAAAGATTTTGATGTAAGCGCATAAGTTATGATGATTCTAAACGATATTATTTAGAATAGATATTATTTTAAAATGTTTTTTGTGTAAGTGTTTTTATAGTATTATATAGGTACCTAGTATTTTATAATAATCTTATATAAAAAATTCCCGTGTCACAATGTTAGTTACCGTACTCCTCCGAAACGGCTTGACCAATTCTCATGAAATTTGTGAGCATATTGAGTAGGTGTAATATCTATTTTTTATAACCCTAAGTGATGAGGGTGAATCACTGAAAAAAAAGCAGAACAACGTCTGCCGGGTCAGCTAGTAAGAAAGAAAGAAAAGAAAAGAAAAAAAATATTTATTTGCGGAATATGAGTGTTACAAAGATGTTACAAAATTATTTAAGCGTTCCTACATATTCTACCAACTTGTGGTGTGCAAATATTTTAATATGTTTTTAATTATTTATTCACGATTTACTATTTACACACTGTTTTTTGTTTGTTTTGAGATTACATGATTATTTATTAATACACACAATTTTTAGAATGTAAATTAATTTATCCCTATCTACCGTAAACTACCACCGTTTCCAAACCTAGCTAGACAGGAGAAGAAACGGCGAAACAAACTCCT
Organism: Calephelis virginiensis; assembly: GCA_002245475.1. Classification (NCBI taxonomy): domain Eukaryota; kingdom Metazoa; phylum Arthropoda; class Insecta; order Lepidoptera; family Riodinidae; genus Calephelis; species Calephelis virginiensis. The sequence continues at coordinate 10,581 of NJDC01001924.1, read as the reverse complement.
GCGCACCCAATATTCTGCAATTAAATTAATCATATTAGAAATAATGTATTATTTATTCTTATCTGCAAGAAAATCTTTGACATTATAATAATTTTTCTCTAAAAGTAAGTTAAATAACTTTTTTCGAAATCTGTTTAATGGAAGTGATTTAAGATTATCAGGAATTTTGTGGTATATACGAATGGACATGCAATACACGTTATTTTTGTAAATGTTGAGTTTTTGGTTAGGCACATGTTGTTTCTCACTATTTCTAAAATGAGACAAACCTAGGACATCCGCATTTGTATGAAACAAATAATGATGTTTTTTTACAAATACACATACAGCCAATATATATAAGCAAGGTAAAGGCAATATTTTAAGTGACTTAAAAAGTGGCTTGCATGAATGTAATTGATTGACACTACATATAGCACGTATACACTTCTTCTGAACTCTAAAGAGTCTAGTTAATTCTACAGAATTCCCCCAAATAGGAATACCATAATGCAAAACTGAAGAAACATACCCATGATAAGCTAACAATAAAAAAGTAAAATAGTATGAACATGATATAAATAGTATCAATAATTCTGTAAATATTATTTTCAGCTATTAACATCATGTTATATGTTGATAAAGATCGTAGAGCAGTTTGTAAACACCATGAAACTATAGACAGTAGTCTATCTTCGTAGTGAACACAAACTACCGCGCCCTCTCCACTAAGCTACTTAAATCATTAAGAAATTATCTATCGATTGAAGTAGAGTAGCCTAAGTATTGATTGGATACAAAGCTAGATGGCGCTAAAATAAATATCGTTCGGTCTCTAGCTGTCGTTGGTGGCTTCGCATTTTAATAATGGATATTATGCATATGGATATGGCTTACGGATTTATTTGTACTGCGAGTTCGGACTTTGACTATACATAAAAAAAATCATCGGCTCATTACAAGAAGTCATTATGTGACATATTAATTATGCATAAATAAACAGTAATTTCAACATTTTAACAGTGAATATCTGACTGCCAAAGTTGCAGTTATGGATTTCATAGCAAGCTGCGTAACGGCTAACGCCTAAAGTAAATGAGTAAGAAGTTAGGTAGTAAGTTTTTGCATTGTCGAATATGTCAAAATGAATCCATCCAAAAAAAAAACATATTTAGTGATTTTTGGCAGTTAACGAGCTCTTGCTATAAGCCGACGAGATTTTCTCTAACGTCAGCGTTCAAAATGCTAGCGCTGCACTGCTACAGCGGCTATGTGCATTGATTACCATTTAAGTACCAAATGATATAAATTGAACGGAAAGCAAGCTCGGATTTCTCGTCGGTGAGATATCACCAAAGCGAGTCAAAAAAGAAGGCTTCGTCTCATCCATTTAGAAGTTTACCGGCTGTGTTGCATAAAACGACCAGAGCAGATTTTTTTAGTTTGTAGCATAGGCGTTATCTTCTGCCATTATTCAAATTCAACAAAACCTACCTAATTGTACAAATACTACCAAAATTGACCAATTTTACTCAATATTTACAAAAATTCAATAATTACGAAAAGACTGTAACAATTTTTTTCTCGATGGCGGCAGAACTCCCTCAAAAAAATGTTGTGATCATAGCCTCCTGAAAATGGGCCTGGTGAGGATAGACGCGTGGATTCACTCATGTTCGAATAAGTGTATTCGTACAAAGGAGATATTTATAATATAAATTTCGCCCTTGACTAGATTTTGTAGACTGTGTAGTCGCAGGATGACAAAACGGAGTGAACACTAAATCATCAACAACCTCAATAGACCATGAAACTGTAACGTCGCAAGTCTATTAGGGTTGTGGGCATGGCTATAGTGCCCATAGCGATGAATTCTCGCCTGGAGCTAATAATATACCTAATACTCGCAACTCAGCATCATGAAGAATAAGTAAAGTGTACTTGCAAGATTGCAAGTTGAAAAGATCTACCACCTCGTAACTACTTATGTATTTGAATACGTAATTGACTAACAGGTTTTCGAATAGATAGAGAATTCATTTTATTTTATTCTCTCCCTGAATCCCGTTGAGATGTCGGAAAAACAGATTATCCTCTTCAAGTTTCAATCTACTTTTATACTAAAATTATTTAGGATCAATTCAAACGTTTTTACATGATAATGGAAAATGCATACGAATACACTTTGATATTTTTAAAAAAGTATTACATTATATGATGTAAGGAACAAGTAGCTGTAAACTTCATTTAAATTCAAAACAGATTCCAGGTTTGCGTCAGGAGATACGTCAGCTGGTCTCCGCATACCGTATTAGGAACAGAGGTATTCAGCATGCGCGACCATTGAACAAAATATGTGGGAATGAGTTACGGGGTTGGATACAATGCCGGTCTTACCATTACCAGCGTCTAAATGCAATTCGAATCCATATAAAAAATTGTACCTAGTAAAATTGCGAAAAACTATCTTTAACTTCCATATTATGATGACTGAACAAAATACGAATAAGTAAGCTTTTATATTAAGTGATAGGTCAGTGAAAATGCACACGGCTTTTCTGTTTGTAAGAGACAACTCGATTTTAAAGGTGCGTCGCTGCTCTGTTGCCGGGATGCTAGGCCTATTGTCCATGTACTACCTTACCTTTCGGGCTGGAACAGACAGAGAGAGTCCTGACAGAGTCATTATGGCGGCAGGAATAGGTAAAGCAGTGCCAAGGTCAAGATGCTGCACAGCACTTTACCACCAGCGGTCTAGTTGGCAATGATTTATCTAATTTGTGCTGGCAAAGAGTCAGATGGTATATTTCTACGGCCTAGATTAAATTTTAACCACCTGTCAAATTAAATTGAAAGGAAAAATTCCATTTACGTTAAATCTATAGGTACATTATATAATAAATTTGTAGAAGGGTCAATTCTGTACATGTATAATATTGAAAAAATAAATAGCAGTGGGTGTTACTGGATCGATACCAAACCCAAATATGTGATTAAAACAATTTTTTTCTGTCTGTCTGTTCAGGCATCACGTGAAAACTAACGGTTCGATTTCGATGAAACTTGGTATAATTATACATTATTATCCTGGGCATAAAATGGGATACTTTTTATCCTGAAAAAATTCGTAGAAAAAAAATAAATCTTAATTTTTAAGTTTTAGACCGACATCCGCGCGGACGTAGTCGCGGGCGGAAGCTAGTAAATAGTAAAATAATGAACTATATCCATTCTTCGTATTTAATGAAACTCCATTTATATTATTTTTTTAAATGATATACATATTTATGTTGTAGCTTCACGATATAAAGACACTTATGTAAGCAGTGCAAGTGTATGTAATTTGTAAAAAAATTAAATAATAATTATCAAAATTTCGTAAAAAGGTCTGAGTTTAACGTTTAAAAGATGCATCTTTCAAGTCTCAATTATATCTGATTGGAGATTTTCCTTTGTTTTTTATGGGATTTATGTTAAACCCCTAAGGTAGAGCAGCAAAATGAATTTTTTTTTATGATATTGGAAAGCAAACAAGCAGACGGATTTCCTGATGGTAAAAAATTCACGCCGCCTACAGACACCAAAGGTGGTAATGGTGCGTTGCCAATCAGAGGCAGGGATGTTAGGCCTCGAGCAAAAGTTAGTTTACCGGCTACCTTACCCTCCGAACCGGAACACGTCATGAAGTTATGGCGGCAGGAATAGGTAAGGCGATTGTCTATTCTACAAATGAGCCCGGACCAACATGGGGGAAAAAATAAACAGATAAAGTTTAGTCTTAGAGGTCTTAGAGTCGTGTGGAAGCCAACAAACTTTTGATAGACCAAGTATTTTTTTTGTATGACTAAATACGTTGCCAACCTTGCGGTTTTTACAACTTCACCGGACTTGCAGTGGGACGAGCCGGAGCGAGATGGTGAATGCCAACGCGACCCCATCTCGCTCCTAGCCGGGCGGCGCAAAGGTAAATGGGTTTTAGTCGGTTCGAGTCCGACATAACCTGCTGCTCTCCCCCCAGAGCGGCGGGAATTCAAAATAGTGTTCAGCCAGACCAAGTATTGTTCGACGATAGATGCACAGATAGAGCAGGCGGCGGAAAGTTAACCGTTTTCCACCTGGAGGGCAGAAAAAATATGCCGATTTTAAATGAATGAGGTGATAATGAAACCCTAGTAAGTGATTATGGATTAGAGTATGGAAATCTACAAACTCTTTCAAAATATTCCTTTATCATAAGTTCAATAACCACGTCCATTCTGACTCTTATTAACCCTCATGTAGTCCAAACGCACCATTTCATGAATTACCTATATTTCAAATCATGGACACAATCAATTTAAAAACTTGTATCAACAATGTTAACGTTGACATTTGAATGGCCTGTGTTCGTCTGATATGTATCATTGTGACGTCACCGGACGCATTTCGAATATTAGTGTGTGTGCGTGCGTCATACATACGTCATTGTCATTGTATTCGACTTTCTTTACCCTTTTTGGTGGCTATAACCTTTGCCTTGAGACTGGGTGAAACTTGGGGCCGGGTTTTAATGTAGGGATCTGACAACCTCATTGGTAGTGAAATATTCCAGAAATTTTGATTGTCTGTATATTACTTTACTGTTGTAATTATAACCAGGATACTCGCAGTTGTCATGTTCTGGTTGGGAAGGTTAGAATGGAAGGTTGTTAAACTTACTCAAAATATCCACGAGGCAGAGGTACAACCAGGGCACACACGAATAGTCGAAGACACTAAGTCCTACAATGTGATAGGTGGCAAGCCTGTCGCCAACCGGGTACATATCCAATCCCGCACGACATTTTTTTTAAATTAGAAAATTGGAATAAACCACACTTTCTTTTGTTGGCCGACCCGGGAATCGAACCCGGGACCTCAAGAAGTCAAGTCTAACATTTGGACAGCTAGACCACTTAAAGTCTCCTTAAGCTTTGTTATAGGTTATGTGTCTGCTTGTTTTTATTCCTATAACACATAAATATCCGGATTACCTAATCCCACGTTAAATGCGTAGGTATTACTAATTATTTTAAATATATTTATGGTTGATAAGGTGGGGAGTACTAAAGTGGCATATCTACCACAAAACCACACAGGGTTTTCTATACTACCGTCTTATAATACTAAAGATATTTTCCTTAATATGACGCAAAGAATGACGATATTAGTCCATTCTGTAAAGTAATTAAATTATTTGTGGCATTTGATAATTAACGACGAATATCCGCAACCAATCCGCGAGAGGAGAGTGTTCATAAAATATTTTTTTATGATATTCGAAAGCAAACGGATGTCCTGATGGTATAAATTCACGCCAAAGGTGGTAATGATGCATTGCCAACCTGAGGCCGGGATGTTAGGCCTCGAGCAAAAGTAAATGTACCGGCTACCTTATCCTCCGAACCGGAACACGTCAACGGCAAGTGCTGACGTTATGGCGGCAGGAATAGCTAAGGCAGTGGTATCAATCCGGGCGAGTCGCTGCGAAACTCTACCACTTAGTCAGATGTCACGGTTATAGTAACGGTAAGCCTATGCTCGCCTTTTACGAACTGCCTGGCAGGAAGGCAGATGGTCTATTCTGCGAAGGAGCCCGGACCAACACGGGGAAAAGGCAACATAAAACATTAAGGTTTTTACAAATTGAATCTAGCTCCGAAGTAAGCAAATTATATGCTGTTTTATGGTTGTTAGTCAACGTTATTATTACATAGAAATACTTAAATATTTATAAGAATAAATTTGATAAAAATTCCGACACGCAAATGTTAAAATGCATATAAATGTTCATCACATAAATCAATAAATGCCTGCCCACGTCGGGGATCGAACCCTAGCCTCGCGGTTACTCCGTAAAGTTAGGTGTGTACGCTAGCACCTCGACCAACGAGTCGGTCAAGTTAGGTGACCCCTCATCTTTTTGCGTTTTCACCAATAAATCTTGCACTGAATCTGGGTTTTTATGGAGTTTACACAAACTCTTTATTGTTTATCTATCAAGCAGCTTGTAACAGTCGTGTACTCGTAGCTTTTTATATGCCACCAACATCGTGACCTTAAGGTGATAGAATTTTGTGATGACCAACTTGTATTGATAGCAACTGCTTTGCCCAATCTTGGCACCACCACGTTGGACATTGCGAATGTCATGTTCTGGCTAAAAGGGTAGACTAGCCCGATAGCTTAATTACTCCCAATGATCTAATGTTCAAATCTCAGATGAAGAAACTAAAAACTTTATTAAACTGTGTGTCTTATCTCCAAATATTCGTCCGCCTGTTTGCTTCTAAATGCTATAAAAACCGATGTTAGCTTTACTCATTTGTAAACATTGTTGGTTATACCTTTTGTCGCTTCTTAACCATACTAATATTGTAAATGCGAAAGTTCATCTATTTCTTACGCTTTCACGGTTAAAACACTAGCCCCATTTTAATGACATTTGATGTGCATATAGTTGAATATGAGAGCTCATAGCCATTTAACAAAAATCGACCTTCGAAAAATTCAAATCAAGTATTTTTATTTCACATTAACCTTACCACATAAGACGCGTTTATGTAATACCAAAGACCATTTACTAATCTCTGGTGATACTAAATCTACCACCGGATCGGAACGCATCCTCACACAGAGAAGATCCGGTAAGGAACTCATCGGGCTTGTCTCTTTTCCTTGTTTTGAAATATGCATACAACAATTAAAGTTATGTTACATTATATTTATAAGAGATTGACATGAGGAGCGATTAATCCCAAGCATTCTTATAAATAAATATTCAGCAATGGTATAATAATCTTTTCCATATAATTTAAATTAAACACATTTCTTAAATTTATTGATTGGAAGGTCATAGTTGGGAAGTTTATTGTAAAAACGTATTACATTGCACATGAAAGAATGGCTTACTCTGTGGAGACGAGACACATGCACAGCAAGATTATTTTTATTCCTTATGTTGACACTACACTGTATCACAATTTCTTTTAATGAACTTAAATTTTTGTGAACATACTCGTATGTCAAATTTGCCAAGATATGCTATAATATATATATTGTAACATCCCAACAATAAGAATTTAGATTTTTTAAATTTTTTTAGAGAAACTCTTACTCTTATAAATTGTACTTTGAGGATAAAAGCTTGTATGAAAATATGTTCTATGCTGACACAGTCACGTAATTAAATATTTAACATTATAAATGCGAAAGTTTAAATATGTTTATATAAAAATGTTTATTAAATTTATTCTGATATCTATTTAAGTATTTCTATGTATTAGAATCGGTGACTAACACCCATAGCACAAGCATATAATTTGCTTACTTTGGGGTTAAATTCAATTTGTGTAATTTGTCCAGGGATATTTATTTATTTATTTATTAAATGTATGTAGGAATATAAAAACGAAGGTGTTATAATCTTAATATATATAAATTACGTGTCACGTTGTTTGTCCGCGTTGGACTCCTAAACTACTTAACCGATTTGAATCAAATTTGCACATCGTGTGCAGTTTGATACAACTTAAAAGATATGATAGCTTACATCTCAATTTATAATCAAAATAATTAACATTCGAGCGAAGCCGGAATAGGCAGCTAGTCTAATATATAAAATTCTCGTGTCACGGGGTTCGAACTTGAACTCCTCCGAAACGGCTTTACCGATTCTCACGAAATTTTGTGAGCATATTGAGTAGGTCTGAGAATCGGCCAACATCTATTTTTCATCCCCCTAAATGTTAAGGGGTCCCTAAATTTTTTTTTGTAATTTTTAGACAAAACTTTTTGTTTTTATTTTTTTATGATACAGCATTTAAAAGTACATACAACCCTAAATTTTCACCCTTATATCACCAACCCCTATTTTTTAATAGTCATTTTAGTAATTTTATCATTTTTTATCCCGGGTCGATAACTGATCAATCGTCATTTAATTAGTTATATGGCAAAACAACGTTTGCCGGATCAGCTAGTATGATATATAAATTACGTGTCACGTTGTTTGACCGCGATGAACTCCTCATTTACTTAACCGATTTCAATCAAATTTGCACACCGTGTGCAGTTTGATCCAACTTGAAAGATAGGATAGCTTACGTCTCAATTTATAGCTTGCGAAGCAGAGGACCACAGGTAGTCATGCTATCTTTATAGGTATATATGAATAACGCGTCAAGTTGTTTTTCCGCGATGGACTGGGACTAAACCACTAAACCGATTTTATTTAAATTTACATACAAAAACTGCATACGATTTGATGCAACTTGAAAGCTTGATAGGATAGAATCATCTTCAGTATAAAAGAGAATCCCCATTTCCCTTGTTTATCGCATCACGCCTGCGGCCTGACGTCTAAATGAATATACCAATTTTTGCTAATTCTTTTGTGTTGTAGTTATTGTCAGGAGAACCTTTCATATGAATATTCATATTCATGAATCCCCATTTTCCTTGGTCATCGTTCTTGTACATAAGTCTTTATAATTTGTTATTACTATCAGTAGTGAAGACATTACAGACTAGAAGGTTGCTAATTCTTTTGTGTTGTAGTTATTGTCAGGAGAACCTTTCATATGAATATTCATATTCATGAATCCCCATTTTCCTTGGCCATCGTTCTTGTACATAAGTCTTTATAATTTGTTATTACTATCAGTAGTGAAGACATTACAGACTAGAATATAAAAACTCTTTAGCAAGAGATAGTATGAGAACTACACGTTGATGACATCGTCTGTCTGATCCGCTTGTAGTCTAAACTTCATATAATTTGGACTTCGATCCCTAATTGTCAAAGGTACTCCTTTTAAGATAAGTAGAATTCACCTTTCCCAACCCTTGCGCAGCGTCATTGGTTTCTTATTAACTGACTATAAAATAAATAGCGCCACCATGAATAAGCATGGTATTTGAAAAACCACACCAAATGGACGTTCATTCAACTGCAATTAATGTATTGTGTGCTCGCCACCAACACGAATGGAAAATTTATATGGTTTTTGTTGGTACAGGAAATCTAATGATTTTATCGGTCACTGACAATGGCCAGACTTGTAGTAAAAAATGGCGATTCCCTCAAATATTAGTGTGGGATTAAAAAGCAAATAACAGACGGATATTTATGTAAATGTCAACTAGATACACCAAATACGATGATCCGCTGCTATTTTTACATTTGGATATTTAGCCACCTACGCAAGTGAGCTTCTCCATTTATTACAAATTGGAACATCACAGATGTGAGCCCTGAAACTATGACATTATACTTGCCATTATCCTGTTTGGGTGTTAGAGAATATATACTATTAACGCCATCGTGAATGAGGGTGGTCGTAATTTTTTCATTATTATTGAATTTCGTGTTTGTATTGAGTGAAATTGGTTAATTTAGGTGGGAATTAGATCAATTTTGTTCAGTAAATGTGCACAAGTGAAACAATCATAAAGAAATTAGTATATCGTCTATTTCCTCACTGAAGTCAAATCTCCTAGATGAGCTTGAGTAACGAAGCCACCGCTTTACTCAAGACCGTGACCTGACATGACTTTGGATATAGTGACTTATGACTGTATAATATGAATTAACTAACTTGTCATTGGCAAAGTAGTTGTGAAAAACGATCAAAAGCCATATTTATAAAAGAAGAAGAAGAATATATACTACCCTCCAAAACCTAAACATAGTAGTGATATTATTTTAGTAAGTATACTTTTTTTACTTACACGAGAGGGTTAATATCCAAATCCTTGTATGACGTTTGGAATAGTTTATTTTTCCATGTTTTTTTAGCCAGAAAATTTGTCTGCTTGTTTGTCATTTAGTATAATGATGATATTCGCCTCTGTAGTTTAGTGACCTGGCGCGCGTCGGACTTGACTTCTTGAGGTCAAGGTTCGATCCTTGGGTTGGGCAACAAAGAAAATAGAAAAAGTGTATTTAAATTTTGTACATACATATCTTCACGCCAAGTCCCTTACGGGGTAGGCAGAAAGTATCGCGTGCCTCACGATCCTGACAAACCTGTCTTGATCCTTCACATTCATAACCCTTTTCATACAAACACGCCGGTTTCGGAGACTCTTGACACCACCCTCGGATAATATCCGATTGATCTGATCGAGAAATGTCAGCCTTGGTCGCCCCGGGTACCTACATCTATCCACATTCGCATTGTATATCTGCTTTGTCAATCTTTCATCTGTCATTCTTTCCACATGACCGAACCAGCGGAGCATGCCCTTTCGTATTTTAACATCAACACTTTCTTTCAATCCCACTCTTTCTCGGATTTCACTGTTACGAATGCGGTCACCGAGCGCTAAACCACAGATTTTCCGTAGTGCTCTCATTTCGACCGCATTTATCCTACTTTCATGCTCTTTGTGACATACCCAACTCTCGCTTCCATACAATAACGTTGGAATAAGCACAGAATTATGCAAAGCGAGTCTAGCTTTTTGACTCAAAACCTCGCTTTGGAATAGCTTACCCAACGCTCCATTCACACTATTCCCTGTACTTACTCTTCTCTCTACATCCGCGGTGTACCTTCCATCCCTGCTAAAAGCACAACC
>NJDC01001921.1:472865-501081 GCA_002245475.1 Calephelis virginiensis | reverse complement strand
AATCTTTATATGGATCTACGTAATAAAAGCTATTTTGAATTTGAATTTGAATTTGAGTGCCAAATATCACGCAGATTTGGGGGATGTATCTTCGGAATCGCGTTTGTCACTCTATAAACTCAATCCCTCGAAGTTGCTTGAAAATTATCAAACAAGTAAAGTGAAAGTCTTTTTGTTGGTTTTGTTTAGTTGGTGGTCGAGTTTTGTTAAGACTCTTACTCTCTCACACTCAATTCGGAGATAGATTGGTGTCACCGTCTTACTTAATAATTATGGTGCTCAGCACTGTTGTGTTAAAAAACCAAAACCCAGCTTCATGTTAGCAACGCACTACGACCATATTTCGTCTCATATGTAGTTGCTTTTCGCTTTTCAAGAACTCTGTCTGCTTGTTTGTCATAAAAAACACAAACTTCAATTTATATTTTCAAGAGATACTGCAGTCGGTTTATCTTTTTATATACAGTCTTACAGACAACAAAAAGAAAAAGAACTATGATGATAACATGAGAACGAAAACGTGGTTTATCAGCATCTTGATAATATTTATTGGCTTTCAGAATTCGTTTTGAAAATATGCAATTTTCGTTCTTTCTGAGATATACATATTGGAAAGAAAATAAATATTATGTATTGCATTTAGACACTTAAATAAAAAGACTGCATCGCCAACCTGAGGTAGGATCTTAAATGACATAACTGGCTACTTAATCCGTTAAATTAGCACACAATGCCAACTACTCACTACGAGTATAGGATAGCACGAATAATTAATATTCAAAATCAGTTAAGGTCGCCACCTAATAAATAAATAAATAAAATAAATATCCCTGGACAAATTTCTCTAACCCCAAATTACAAATACACAAAGCCCGGAACCATAACTACAAACATCTATATATTGTGTATCACACAAACGCATACCCCCGTCGGGAATCGAACCCGAGCTTAGTGGATTAAGGCGTGTAAACTGGCGTGGCCAATAAGGCAGTCAAGCACAGTAATAACGTTCAGAAAGTAAAAGTAAGTCAGTATCTTCATGCTCGTATCCCCGAAGAGTAGGCAGAGGTACAATCAGGGCAGCCACGACAAGCCGAAGACACTAATTGCCATAATGTGATATGTACCAAGCCTATTGCCAACCGGGTACAGTACTACTAATTAAATTGTGCGCTTCAGCTTTACACTTTTTACTCTTTTTACAGTTTATACTTTTATTTTTAAATTTTCTAACCTAATCTTAATGTAAGCGAAATGATTAATTATGTGTAATAACAACTCTACATAGATATCTTTAAAATACATTCGGATTTCCGAACCGCATAGTTTAAATAGTAGTACTGTACATATCTTACCCCTTATTAAAAAAAAATAAAAAATACATTCACTTTTTTGTTACCTAACCCGGTAATCGAACCCGAGACCTTATAATGTCAAAATCCTGAAGGCTAAACCACAGACGCGATTAATGATTTAATGACAGAGGCGAGAGGAGGGTAATGTTCATGTTATGATAAAACCACTTGTAATTTCGGAAACATGTTTCGCCAACAAAGACTATTAAAAACTTGGTAACATTATAAACTAAGGATTCATCGCTCCACAATTTAATATAGAGTCCGCGTTGCGAGCAAAATTTCTTTGTGAACTTAAGTAATGAATATTTAATATTGGGCCATCCTTATGTAAATTGTGACCTCGTTTTCTCTTAATTTTGTACAAAATATACAGTTGTTTTATGTGGAGTTAGTACAGAAATATTTGTTTCGAGCTTTTAATTAAATTTTTATAATTTGTGACGCTTGCTAAAAGGGTTTTTATTTGTGCAATAGCTAACTTTCCTATCTTCTTTACCCGAGTAAAATTTAAGTGGTCGAGAAAGTAAGTCATCTAGCCTTAACCCTTTAAGTATCTGGATAAGTTTTAATTTATGTAATTTAATTTTCTTATTTTAAAATTTTGTTTGTCTAAATTCATTATTTAGGTGGTAGAGTTTTGCAGCGACTTACCAGGATTGGTACCACCGCCTTACCTATTCCTGCCGCCATAACGTCATGACGTGTTCCGGTTTGAAGGGGAAGGTAGCCGGTAAACTTACTTTTACTCGAGGTCTAACATCCCGGCCTCAAGTTGGCAACGCACCACTACCACCTTTGGTGTTTCTAGGCGGCGTGAGTTTTCGTCTGCTTGTTTGCCTTCCGATATAATAAAAAATTAAACATTTTTATATAATTGCAATGCTATTTAATATATATATTTATTGTGAGATATGACTTGATCATTCTCAGATGGAAATCTAGAAACTGCCTTATAGTTTCCGTGTTGGTGGATGAGGCAGCCAGTAGACTTGGACACGTGACCTATCTTGACCATAAATGCACCAATTACGCACCTGTATAATTATTGTTGTATATAACGGTTGTACCTTTTTGTTTTGCTATTTCATAAAAATCATTTTTAATAAGTGATATCTCCTACAAATAAGTGTATGAGATTGCACTTATATTTCGTTCCATGTTTTGAACAAGTCACCCGGAAGAGATCGTTCGCCTGGCACTATCAATACTCTTTGCCTACCCTGACTTTTCCTGAAATTACGTATTATTATTTATTATGTACTTATATATATTATGTATATTTAAGATGACCTGTAAGTTGAAATATTTATCTTCATACCGGATTTTACATTATTAAGTCACTTTTCGAGTGTTGTAAGTGTTGATAGCAAAACTGATCTACATAAGTTTTATTAACATTCGATTAGCAGTTGTCAAGTTAAATTTCACTGCATATTTTTCACTTATCTTGACGTCATCATCGTTGATAAGGATGATCTATTTTTCTAAAAAAAGGATAATCAAAATCGGTTGGCTATTGGCCGAGTGATAGCGCAACATACAAAAAAAACATGAACTCAAAATTAGAACTTTCTCCTTTTATGAGTCGGTTAAAATTATATTTTACCCAGTACTAAAATTACGATGTAATTACAATATGTCGGTGTATTTTAAGCTTGAAATTAATTATTTGTTTATCGTTTCATCATATTTATAAAACGGTATTCAAAATCATGTCCATATTTATTAAAGTGTCAACAGATGCGAGATTTTTATTAAATCTGAAGCGCCTGTTTAATATGGGAACTAAAAATACAATTTAGTTTAATCCGAACTTTGTAATACTAAAGAATAATTTTTATGTGACTAGACAGCGAACAAGCATGCGGACCCCCAGATTAGTTACCGTGAGATATAACCGAGGTCTATAGACACCACAGATATTATAGGGTCGTCACTATCTTGTCGTTGGAATGGCTGGGCCATTTGAGCAAATCTACTGACACATCTGGTTTGCATCATGATACTGCATAAATAGATGGCAGTGGATCTCTCCCCGAGCAAATTGCTGCACAGTACTCGACCACCGGTAGTCTTCTTGTTAATGACCTATGTTATCTATCCGCGTCTCCTTCGAGGTTCTAGACATAAAAGGCAGATGGTCAATTTATATTTAATACAGATTCGGACCAACCTGGGACAAAAGATCAAACTTTGACCTTAGTGCAGTCCGCGTTGTAAGCTAACCATTTAATTGAATCGTAATTCTGTAATTTCTTTGTCGGCTGAGAGTTGGCTTTGCAACTCATGGATACACAACATCTTGACAAATTATCTGTCAAGTTGTTTGTCCGCAGTGGGCTCCTAAGCTGCTTAACCGATTTCAACCAAATTCGCACACCGTGTGCAGTTTAATCCAACTCGAAAGATAGGATAGCTTATATCTCAATTTATGATTAAAATTATCATCCGAACGAAGCCGGAATAGGTAACTAGTATACTATATAGACACATAGAGATGTGTGTTTTTTACCATTACCATTCTAATCATGAAGTCCGTTGTTTTGCTTACCTTCAAACCCCTAAAACAAATATAAAATTTGAACTTTAAATCGTCCAAATATTGCGACCACTTTTTCAGATAGCGAACACGCACACGGCTTTCCTGGTGGTGGGAGAAAGCCGTGGCCTATAGACAACGCAGACGTTTAAAGTGCGTCACTGTCTTATGGCCGAGGTCTTAGGCCAATGTGATAGTTCACAGGCTACCTTAACTTCCAGACGGGAACTTGATACTGCTATTATGGCGGCAGGAATAGATATGGTTGTGTATCCCTATCCTGACAAATTGCTCTATCTCCAGAAGGTCTCATTGATAATTGCGTTCACTTTTAAAGTTAACATCAGATTTGACTTAATTGTAATAGAAACGTACGACAAAAAAGTGATGAATGAATATTAAGAATATAAGGAAAATATATCGAGACAAAAGAATGCAGATATCCAACCTACGTTGGACCTACGCCTCCTTTAAGTCCCTATATGGCGTAGCAGCGTATAAACATTATAGTGTAAACTTCCTTATTGTTACATTTTCCTGGTATCATGATTTTCATTACGTATTCATAATATCGACCATATCAATATGTGCCCTGCTCTTGCAAGTTTAAAAACATTTGACATTTCTAGCAACCGAATATCCGACACTCCGAAGAAGTAAATGCTCATTTAAATCGACTCTGGGATGATCTTTGAGTCTTTCAAAATTTATTCAGTCCGACTATTCTCTTTTACTTTTTGCATTTGCAACTAGTCTGTCGAATCTTCAGCTGCGTATTTTGTTTTAATATTATGATAAATATCGTGGATAAACCTTCGAAATCCAAAAGAGCAAAGGTATAATACTACAAAGAAATTTTATAGAAATAAGATATAAGAATTTATAAGAAAGTTATTCGCTCTCAAACATTAATATTGTGAGTATAATTTTTTATGATATTGGAAGGCAAACAAGCAGGTGTATTTCCTGAAAGTAAGAAACTCAGAGCCTAGAGACACCAAAGGTAGTATTGGTGCATTGCCAACCTGAGGCCAGGCTGTTGGGGCTCGAGCAAAAGTAAGTTTACTGGTTACCTTAACCCTCGAACCGGAACACGTCAACGGCAAGGACGGTAGGAATAGATATGGTGGTGGTACCAATCCGGGGGATCGCTGCGAATCTCTACGACCTTGTAGGACATCACGGTGCTAGTGACGATAAGCCTATGCTCGCCTTCTACGAGCTGCCTGGCAGAAAGGCAGATGGTCTATTCTGCAAAAATTCGATTGCGTTTTGAAATGTATATTGAAATAAAAAAAATGGCGTAATCTTAAGTCGAGATATTCTAGATTTTCATGTATTTATATCATTTCTTACTTTAAATTACCCCAATAAAATTGTTGAAACCTGATCCACATTTACGTTCGCGTCATCTAACAACGTGATTTGAACAACTATTTTAAATTCGCGTCAGATAACAACGTAATTTGAACAACTATTTTAAATTAAATAGTATTAAAGAATCGTTAAGGAGGCTAAATAAGTCCAGAGAATGTTAGGTTTTCTTCTGTTAATATCAATTCGTGCTTTAAATTACCCGAATAAAAGATCGTTAAAACGCGATCCACATTTATGTACGCGTCATCTAACAACGTGGTTTGAATAACTATTATTTTAAGTTTTCAAATTAAATAGTATTAAAGAATCGTTAAGGAAACTATATCAGTCCAGAGAATGCTGTCATTCAAACGCAGCCCTGCCCCGCCTCTTGACGGGAATGATGTGTAGCGTACGTAATTATCCGTAATACTTCGCCTGGTCTGCCGGTAATGACGGGGTCTGTTTGATATTGCGGTCAGTTGCAGCCCACAGAGTAGAAAGTGTAGAGGCTTTGATACTCGACATTTTGACGTTTAAATGATGTACGGTGCATTATATTTTTGGTTTTTACAAACTTTTTTTGTCTCCCCTGTTTCTGAATGACATTGTTTTTTTTTTTTAATTATTATTAAGACTACGGAATACTTTAATATTTATTAATTCGTATCGAAGATTTTTTAAGAAAAACTAGAAATTAAGTGCAGTTTCCAAATCAGATATGTTAATATGTATTGATGTTTGCTTGTTTATAAAATGTCACATTACCCCAAAAAAAGATGGGCTTTGTAGCTTTATTTGTGCTTATGCTTATTAATACACATACAAACATATACATATTTTTACGCCAAAGTCTTTACTAGGTTGGCAGAGAGTATTGAGTGCCAAACCTCGCGATCCTGGCACACCAGTCTGGCTTCCTCTACATTCATAACCCTTTTCATACAAACACGCAATTTTCGGAGATTCTTGACACCAACTTCGGATAACACTCGAGCAATTTGATCGTGGAAAGTCAACCTAGATTAATATTTAATGTGAAATCATAATGTCACGCGGCCAGAGCCACAGAATAATAATTGTAGCTGTTATGGTGTTATTCATATGTATTGATATTCTGCGCACTCGATAATGTGTACTGAACAATAAAGCATCAGCACAATCAAGCCATGAAGGTCAGTTAGATGATTTAAGATTGTTGTAGAAAATAATAACTACCTAGATGATATTGTTCTCAAAGGTGAGTAATAGACGTTAGTTATGATTCAGCGAACCAAAATAGAACATTGTGAAGACAAATATTGCAACACTTGTCAAGGACATTCTATATTTTGTACAAGAGCACTGTTTTATTTTATTGAATCAGGCGTTACTTTGCGGAAATTCATTATAACATATGGAACAATTTAGCCTTTATTTTGCTAACTCCGCGTGAGTAGTGTAACTGTTGTGGCAAATAATCCTCCAAATGATACAGAATGTGACAAGCCTAACTAACGTTCCCACGTCTCCGCGACCAGATCACGAATAGAGTCCGAACTCGGGAAACAAAACCACTTGTCACGTCCTTCGCCAACTTTGTAGAAGGACTCACCACAGAGAACACCAAATCATACTCGACGTACGTTTCGCCTCGACAGCAAGGCATCTTTAGGAAATCGACTGTACCGTACAAACGACGACACACGAGTAACGACCACTGTTTTAGTACTTTTACCTTTTCTCTCGTTTTGCATAATTTCTGTCGTGTTTCTTGTGATTGGTTTCCTAAGCTAAAATGGAATTGGTAGGGACAAATAACTTGAAATGCTGAGTGTCAATGAGGAAACTTTTTACGAATAGCAGTCTATAACATTTTTATGGGATTGGAAAGCTAAACAGCACCAATTTTTAATGGCAAGAATACACTTTGCCTGCTGACTCGAAACGTGATAGTGATGCACTGACAACTGAACCTCTTGCTTTAGTTAGCCGGTTATCTACCGTCGATGACTAGCACTGACGTTATGATCTAACCACAATTAACATTTATGCGGTTGAGCTGAAGCGATAATACCGAGGTGGAAGAGTTAACTTAAAACTTTACCTAATGTTGGTCATTGTGTTAATGACAAAACCAGCACTTACCACTAACTAACTACCTATTTGGTATAAAACAGTTGGCCTATATTTAATGGAACCTGCAACCAATTTATAATCAGTGGAATAGAGTGAAGGAAGATTGTCAAAAGTTCCTCGTGTTGATCCGCGTATTGAGTGTAGGTTGAAAATGTCATAACTAACGAGGCCACTGGTTGTGTGGTGCTGAATTCAAACGTTCCCGGGTTTTTCAACACCACGCTGAACCCGGCACTGAACAAACCCAGGTTGGCACACCACCATCTACCGCCTTACACTCCTGCAGCCATTGTCACATTCCGGTTTGGTTTCCGGATAGGATAGCATGTAGACAAGCACAATACTCCTAATATCCATGTTTCTTTTTTATTTTTATGTTATTAGAAGCAGGCGGATTTCCTGAGGGTAGGAAATTCCTGCTGCCTAGAGATACTAATGGTGGTAATGGTGCGTTGTTTGGCCTCGAGCTAAATAAGTTTACTGGCTACCTGATTCTCTCAATTGTGTTTTACCATAAGGAGAGCCGTTGGCCTATTCGCTGTCTTATGCTATAAAAATACTATCTAGTCTGTATATATCTACTCTGTAACAATTACGGGTCCTGAAGAAGCGGTGTATAATTCGTAGGTCCGAAATAGAGATGAATCGCCGGACCCGATACAACGCGGCTCGGTCTCTCGAGAGTACAATTGAATATTTAATTGTAATTGAATCGGTCCACCTCAATGGGGTCGACGAACGTAAACTTTCCCGGTTCAATGTACATTTGTATTTTAACCAACTTAAAAAGGAGGAGGTAACCTAATTGCCTGTATCTTCTTTGTGTGTTTATTACACAATTACTTGGTCAATAACGATTGGATTTGATTCAGAGGTAGGTAGATATGTTTTCATCTCTACGATACGCTTAAGAAGTTGCTTACCTTTTTGCAGTTTTATTGTGTTTAAACTATTAACTAAAAATCTTCAAGAAGCAAAAAAAGAATATTTACGTTTGTATCTATCGCAGGCAAACATATCGTCGTAGCACTTATCCAGACTTGTATTTATTAGATTTGTTGGAATGGTACCACAGCCCTACTTTTTTCTACTGTCATAACGTCAAATGCTTGCCGTTGACGTGTTCCGGCTCGGAGGGTAAAGTAGCCGGTAAATTAACTTTTGCTCGAGGTCTAACATTACCACTTTTGGTTACTCTAGGCGATGTGAATTACTAACCATCAGGAAATCCGTCTGCTTGTTTGCCTTCCATTATCATAAATAAATAATAGAAATCTAATATAATATAGGGAAAACGCATTAGGTATCCTGAAGCTGCCCTTACAAGTGCCCGGTTGGCGATAGGTGTGCAACCTACCTATTGTTGGACTTATTACTTTTAATTAATCGTGGGTGGTTAAAGATACTCAGAAGTCATAATTTGACCGCCTCGTTGTTCGAGTGGCTAGCGTACACGCCGAATTTATATGTCTGCATTTCCGGGTCTGGGTGTTTATTAAATTTATTCTAATAACGTATTTTTATTTTAGCACTTGCCCTGTGCTTGGGATAAATTTCTATAAATTTTTCAAATCCTGTCTAGGGCGAAATTTTTTCTTTCTTTAAAAATTTATAGAAATCTATTCTAATATATATTTAAGTATTTCTATGTATTAAGATCGTTTACTAACACCCATAATAACAACCCATAATAACACAAGCATATAATTTGCTTACTTTGGAGTTAGATTCAATTTGTGTAACTTGTCCAGAGATATTTATTTGTTTATTTAATTTAGTTCGAAAATGTATTAAAGAGGTATCTAGAGTAAGTAGTATCAAGAGGTCAAAGATGTATAAACAATGTATAGTCCTTATCGCAGTTGGTATAGTCCTTCATATCATCACGAAATCTCACCATATTCTCTTCATTGACTGGTTCATATTCCAAACAACAAAATTTGAACGATTGTATCTGAAAATAAAATCGTGAAACTTCAATATACCAATTTTATGAGAAAGTGGCTGTTTCCGCGAACTTCGTTCCGCCCGTTCAGTTTGTTTGGGAAAAATAAAAATGCTGTTTTTCCCAGTTTTCTCACAACCGAACAGGATAAAAAGTATCCTATGTCCTTCTCCCTGTTTTAAGCTTCCTCCCCACTAATTTTCAGCCTAAACGGTTCTGCCTTTCTTGAGTTATAAATAGTGTAGCTAATACCACTTTATTTTATCTATATATTAATACGTGATGCCAAAATTTTTGACCCCTTTTTACGAAAATTGTGCGGACGCAGGAGCATAAAATTAGGCAACTTATACTTTATGTGTAGGAGAAGTGCAGAACGCTAATATTTTACAATAATAACGCTTGTAAAGTACATTAAATCAATAAATAAAACTTTATATAACAACCATAAAAGATCACAGATGGCGCACTAAAAAGTTTAGAAACAAAGTAGTTGGTCTTAAGAAATGAAAATGGCGTTCTTATCAACAAGATATTAAAATTTATTATGGTCATATTATGGTAAAGCAAATTCATACAAATAACAGCTGATTTCACTGTTCCCTTCGCTGCGGAGATAGTGAACGGGCGGGGGCTAATAAATTACCGCTGGCAGTTTGTCACCCTTAAATAATTCTGTTCTATAGAATCTATTGTTGACTTTCGCGACCCATTATAACTTTTTACGGTTTAACAAGCTCGTATTTTTACTTATCTCCTTGTGAATTGTTATTGTATTATTTTGTATAGGGGAAATGCTACCCTAACAGAATCGAGGGTGAGGGATAGAATTTGGAACAGTTAAAAACCGCAACTAGTCTATGGACTATGATTAAGTTTATGAGTATTTTGTTTTTTATTTAATTTTTGATTGTTTTTTTAATGATAATTAAGTATCCAAACCCTAATGACGAAGAGGTAGGCAGAGGCACAACCAGGGCACAACAAGTCCAACAATGTTATAGGCGTCACCCTGGCACGTATACAAACCCGGGCAACGCTATTTTTATTAGAAAATTTAATATATATATTTTGTTAAATGTTGCTCGGGATTGGAAATGTGCCCGGTTGACGATAGGCTTTGCCACCTATCACATTGTGGGACTTAGTATCTTCGGCTAGTCGTGGGTGCCCTGGTTGTGCCTCTGCCTACCCCTTTCGGGGATATGGGCGTAAAGATACTTTATATATATTTTCAATTTTTTTTCTGTTGCCCAACTCGGGGATTAAACCGGGGACCTCAAGAAGTCAAGTCCAACGCCGGACCGCTAGACCACAAAAGGCGATCAAGTGATAATAATTTTCGATACAAATATTTTTGACATAATATTAGATTTCCAAAAACGTTCTATAGTAATGTTCATAGGACTTATTTTTAATATATATAGTAAGAAATAAAGAAAGGACGAAAGGACGTAGTTAAATAAGCAAACGGATATTGATGATAAACTTTGTAAATACGACAAAAACGCTAATTATGCGTTACCAACCAACTCAAACGTCTTGCGTAAGTAGCCCTTACATATTGTCATAAGTAAAATAATGTACCAACTAAAATACCATATTATAACAAGCGGGCGTTGAGCTCGTCACATTCCGACAATGGAAATAGGATGATGCGTCTCTATCTTATTTGCAAAACAATTTAGCTAGATCGTATATTAACAAATCATACAAATTAGATAGATACGACTGCAATAAACTGATCGAAAATGAAACGATACATAAATATCAGATAAGCGAACACGAAATCAATTATTCGATGCCATTTCGATGTACATTATTGATACTGGAATATCAGGAATTTCAGAATTATGTCACATAAACCATTTATCAGATGCATTTATTATAAATTAGCGTCCCAGCTTCGCACGCGTGGACAAACTTCTATGTTATCTTATTAATATTATAAAAACGAAAGTTTGTATATTTGTTACTCCTTCACGCAAAAACTGCTGAACCGATTTTCATGAAATTTGGCACACACATAGACTGGTAACTTGGATTAACACATCAGACAGTTTTTATCCCGAAAAAATGTTCCTGCGGGACTATTAACCAAGCGGGTAACGCCGTGGACAACAGCTAGCTAGTAGCGATACATACAAACCTTCCTCTTAAATTACTCTTAGATTCACTAAAATAGACACATCAAAATCAGCTGCGTAGTCTTAAAAATCTAAACATACGTAGGGGCAGACAGTGGGAAGCAATTTCGTTTTATACTGTACTAGCGGCCCGCCCCTGCTTCGCACGATTATAAAATATACATATAAACCTCCCTCTTCAACCACTTTATCTATTAAAAAACCACATCAAAATCCGTTGCGTAGTTTTAGAGAGTTAAGCATACAAAGGGACATAGGGACAGAGGAAGAGACTTTGTTTTATACTATGTAGAGTTATCGATGTAGTGACAATCTGGTGCCCGACGACTTTCCCTGCATTCATACTCGGAAGCTCATTGGGGAAAGTTGACAGCGAAAATTATTAGCATTAATGGTGCTTAAAAGCAACTATTGTCTCTTACCGTCAGGAAAGCTTCTTGCTTGTTCGTTATCCTATATCATAAAAATCTCAAATTACACCCTTGTGAAAGAAGTTATC
Source organism: Calephelis virginiensis (assembly GCA_002245475.1). NCBI lineage: Eukaryota > Metazoa > Arthropoda > Insecta > Lepidoptera > Riodinidae > Calephelis > Calephelis virginiensis. The sequence continues at coordinate 489,119 of NJDC01001921.1, read as the reverse complement.
CGTGGAGGCGTAGCATTATGTATGTAGTAACATTATGACTTATGAGTTGAAGGTTTTTTCCCCATGTTGGTCCGCCCTCCTTTGCAGAATAGACCTTTCTGTCAGGAAGCTCGTAAAAGGCGAGTAAAGGCTTACCGTCACTAACACCGTGACATCCTACTAGGTGGTAGAGTTTCGCAATGACTCGCCGGATGGGTACCACCGCCTTACCTATTCCTGCCGCCATAACGTCATGACGTGTTCCAGTTTGGAGGGTAAGGTAGCCGGTAAACTTACTTTTGCACGAGGCCTAACATCCTGACATCAGGTTGGCAACGCACCATTACCACTTTTCGTGTCTCTGTGTGGCGTGAATTTTTTACCATCAGGAAATCCGTCTGCTTGTTTGCCTTCCAATATCATAAAAAAGTAATACAGTAACTAATACGTATTCCTGAAAGTATATCAGTGGTGTCACAACTCAGTTGTGACACCACTGATATATCTTTAAGTAAAAAAAACGACTCCCCTTTTTGCGTGGTCCTCGCATCACGCCTAAACGGATGGACCACTTTAGCTAATTTTTTTTGTGTTGTTTATTGTCAAGAGATCATAACAACCTTTCTGATCATGGTCTTACTAACTTCATTTTCTATCGTGTTATTTTTTGTCAGGAGTAACTCCTAAGTAAAAACTTTCTGATAAAATTGCACGGAAAATCAATGCTTTAATCCATTCAAATTGTTAGTAGCTGTCAATGTCAAGCGATACGAATTACGAAGCTCGCCGGGTCGGTTAGCATTATGATAAAATTAATCGTCATTTGGTCATCGCAAGACGCCTCAATGAATTGACCAATTTGACCATTTTTTGTGTTTATTGTCATAAGAACATTATATCATATCATATAACATAATATCATTAGAACATAAGAACATTGCTTAAGAAAAATAAAACCGGGAAAATGGGAAAAACAATGCCTTATTCCATACAAAGTTAGTAGCTGTTAATGTCAGGAGATGCGAAGTTCGCCGGGTCGGCTAGTCGATATATAAAAATACTTGTCAAAATGGCTTCAGGCTCTGGGTAATACTTTATTATTATTTTTTTGATTTTTTTTTTTTGGTATATTGAAAGGGATCAGACTTACATTTCCTGATATCAAGAAATACACGCCTTGCGGCAACCAGTCCAGAAATGATGAAACAACTGGTAACCCTCTAGCCTAGACTCGTTTATCTCTTGCCGTTGCCGAATAAACCTCATCTGCGAAGAGACATTCCCCGACTATTGCTTGGGATTAATTTCTCCTCATACCAATCTCTACAAATTAATTATTTATGTAATATACTTTTGTAAATTATGTTTATTAGAAAAAAAGACAAGTCCACTGAGTTTCTTTCGCCGGATCTTCTCAGTGTCTGGCTGCGTTTCGATCCGGTGGTAGATTTTAGAATTATATATACGCGTCATAGTAATCTTTGTAAAGATATCTACGTGAATAAATATATTTTGATTTTGATTCAAGCCAGTACAGAGAAGGTAAATCTAAATACGTCAGAGTATAATAATTAAACAAGTGTAAGATTATACCAATTATGATATCAAAAGCAATTAATTACAGCAATTAATAGATCTCTTTCCTGGAAGACGATACTTGTAATTGTTCGTAAAAGCCTTCAATTAAGGAAAATCAAAGAACAGACATTTAGCTGATATTGTGTAAGAGTAAATTTAGAAATACGATTAAAATAAAAATAACTACGTTAACACCGACTTCAAACCTAAAAAGTAAAAAATGATAATGATTTAATATTAATTATATACTACCTTTTATTTAAATATGTGCCATTTACTAATAGGTTTGAAGTCCGTGCCAAGCCAATTTAATACTTACTTATAATTGTAGGTTTAAGGGCTAGCACCGACTTCAAACCTATTAGTAAATAGCACATGTAAATAATAGATATGATGGAGGTATAAGTATAATTAATATTAAATCATAATCATTTTTTACTTTTTAGTTTGAAGTTGGTTTTTATTAACGTAGTTATTTTTATATGATTTCATTTAATAAAAATAAAAATCGGGATAGGTGAAAGTAGATAAAAATAAAGGACCAATTCGAAACTTTTCCGCATTAAACAAAAAAAGAATTTCGAAAATCGGTTTAGAAACCTCGGAAAAATCGGTGTACATACATCCTATTAATATTATAAATGCGAAAGTTTGTAAGTATGGATGTATGGATGTTTGTTACTCTTTCACGCTCGAACGGCTGAACGGATTTGTCTGAAATTTGGAAGACAGATAGATTGTGACCTGGTTTAACATATAGGCTATTTTTAATCCCGATCGCACACCGGGTTTCTGTGAAAACGCGGGCGAAGCCGCAGGTAGCAGCTAGTAAAAAAATATACCAACTGAATTAAGAACCTCCTCATTTTTTTAACTCGGTTAGTGAAAATATTCAACTCGTTTAGCAATTTAAAAATATTAATGATTTAATTAAAATACTTATGATGTCAAAAACATCCAAATTTGATTAGACATGTAGGAGTTACGGTGAAATAAACATTTACACGCATTGAAAACACTACATATCTTTTATTAGAGAAATCAAACGAATTATATGCTATAATATTTAAGGTATGAAACTGGTAAATTTTTGAATTGTTGGATCTTGGTTTTTATTGTATATTTTTAGCTGACGAACTCGAACGCCTGACGAACGACATATCGCCTCACATAAATAGCAACGAACAGTTTGTATGGATTAAAGCATTGTTTTCACCATTTTCCCTCGAACTTTCCCAGTTTTTCTTTTTATATGAAACTTCTCAAGAAGTTATTGAACATAACAAAACATAACAAACATAACAAAAAAAAGGAATTAGCAAATAGTTTATCCGTTCAGTTGTGATGATCGCGTCACCATGTGAAATGCCGATTCATATATATGCTAGCGGGTGCTTGGCTCGCATGACAGTTCATATATTTACTGATTAAAGCCCATTAATAAGGACTTCCATTCAAACTTTCAACCCCCATTTCACCTCCTTAGGGGTAGAATTTCCACAAACGCTTAGAATATAATAGAATAGAAAATATTTTTATTCACATTCACAAGTCAATAGTCACATTGACATTTAAGTCACAAGAGGCACTTGTGACTTAAATATCTTCTCACTTTAATAAAAGGAAGTTTCATGTTTCTAACTTAAAAAATAAAGGTCTTCCATACAAACTTTCGACTCCTATTTAAATTTTCAACAAGGTGTAGAAGTATCTTCATGCTCATGTCCCTGAAGAGGTAGACTGGGGCACAACAAGAGCACCCACAGCTAGCCGAAGACACTAAGTCCCATAATATGACTGGTCGCAAGCCTATCGCCAACCGAATCGAACCTTCAAGAAGTCAAGGCCGACGCCATCAGGCGATGTGGTCATCACATCTAAACCTTATTGCCGTAATTGGATAAGCAACGCTCATATCAACAAGAAGTTGAAATGGAGTATCTCAAACAGTGATAGTATGTCAACAAAATGACTTATGCATCACCGAAAGTCATATTTGGAGAGGCGAAACCACAAACACATAAGAAGCGTTTAAGCTATTAGGCCCGGGGCTGTATTTGTACCAGACCAACGCCAACGCAACTCAAATGTTTGATCTTGGAGAAAACCTTCGCCAGTCATCAATGATGTTTACTTGTTCACATTAGGCAATATCGTATTTGCTGTCAATTTGACGGATCAATTACTGGACATGTTAGTCCGTTTAATGCCTTATTGACTTTATTTTAAAAATACGGTTTGTATTTCGTAATTCTCGTCTACTAGCTTTCGTAAGTAGCTTAAGGCTACGATTGATCTTTCACACACTATGCAAGTGGTCAATGTTACTCACTTAATAGTGAGGAATATCGTATTTGATATTATCGCATCTGTTGTGTAGCGGATCGGTTTTGAACTTTACTCCACTAAGTCCCCGGTTCGATCACCAGGTCGGGCCACACAATGAAATATATGCTTTTTTAATTTGCTAAAAAAAACTGCTTTGCCCGGAAGTGGACATGTACCTGATTGGCGATCGGCTTGCCTTCTATCACTTTGTGGGACTTAGTGTCTTAGGCTAGTCGTGGGTGCTCTGGTTGTGCTTCTGCCTATTTCTTATGGGCTTAAAAATACTGTATCCGGATTATGGATAAAATAATCCGGAAGGGGGAAGCACAATAGGTCTATCACTATGAACTCAAGACAGCGTCACACTTAATACATTATTTCTATAGGCCACAGTTTTCTCTTACCAATAGTTTGCTGTCGCAAAAATGAATAGCAATTCTCTTTTAATATACAGGGTGTATTTGACTCCGTAACGAAAACTTGTGTGGTAGTTATCGAAACTACATACAGATACATAACCATAGATTTAGAATGTACAAGATCAACAAAGCGTGGGAGCGAGAAGTCCTCATCAGGTACAAATTGACTTAGACGAAAAGAGAGAGTGAGTCAGTTACCGATGTGCCAATATTTACGCGAGTAAGAGTCCAAAGCGTTGCTGTCATACCGGGTCGCTGTGAAATTTGTGAATTTATTTAATAATCTAACTATTAAAAAAGAAAGGAATTTACTTGCAAGTATGGTGTCGTGTTTTGTAAGCGCATGAGACGTTACAAAATGTAACAATTCCACATTTTACATGTAAATATAAATTTGTTGTTGGAATATTTAGAACTTTGTTTTGTCAGTTTTTTGCTATTAACCTGCCCTGAAAAGAGTTTTTTTTTTACAACAACGTATTTATTTGTATTGTTTTATTTTGTAAATTTAATCAGAATTAGCCAAGTATCAAATAAAATAGTGAATTGCTTGGTTACGCTAGGGCTTGACAAAGCGGTGACATCGTAAATATCGATGAATGTCGATATTGGCTGTTTAGCCAAATTAAGTTACACAAAATAGATTTCTACTTAAGGCTGAGATGTGCTTAGTATATGAACCTTTTTAGGAATACTTAATATTAAATTTAGTTGTTAAGTCTATAAATCATATTTTTTACAAAATTTCTTTTGTTTCGATGTGTTTATTGAAAATGTTGAAAAACTCTTTTGCTTAATTTAATAGTTCTAAGACATTTAAAATACAACTGCTAAATCCGTTACATTTTTTGTCGTGTAATTTAAATTTCTGTTCTCACAGATTCCCGAAGAATTCTTTAGTAACACGATTTTAAATAGACATGGATGGACTCCAAGTAAAACTGAACATAGACATTATGCAAATAGTATTTATTAACGGCTAGATTGTAATCTAGCCGTTAATAAATACTATTTGCTAGGCTTTTCTTAGGAATGTAGCACTTTCAGAAGCGGGCATAGAATTGTGGAATTAGAGGAAAATAAATAATAAATTTTATTTTTACTTTGAGACAAAGCTTTATGACCTCGTACCGCTATATACCGTGTAAATGACAGCGTAACAAAAAATGCAACCATGGATTCTGTACATGATAGACATGCGTATGTAGTTGGAATTTTGTGTCGGAAATTTTATGAATTTTTCAAATTTTTTTTAAATTTATTTCACTATTATTTCACTAATACTGTCTAACGTAATTCGACTTTTATTTAATATCTAATAAATAAACAGATTTTTACAAAAAACATCAATGTAATAAAACAGCGCATTAGGTGTGCACTTACAGTTCGCAAAGCGCGGCTTAATGCGTGATATACTTTATTCGCCATACATTACGGGTTGAAAAACTGCTAAATATTTAACCACTTGTTTCCGACAAAAATTGTAAAAGGAATTTTGAAGTCTGTTATGTACGTAGATTTAGGATGTAATAGATAAACAAAGTCACTCAAAGCACGAGACCAAAAAAATATACCTACGTGTGAGTAAATTGTTTATGTGTAAGTTAAAAAAGAGTTGTCATTAGGCAACGTACGTTAACTATATCGATAAATGAATCGATCGAATCACCATCTTAGCTTTTTGAAATATTTAATATTTAGCAGTTTTTCAGCCCGCAATGTACAGCGAACAAAGTATATGAATTAAGCCGCGCATTACGAGCTTTAAGTGCCAACCTAATACGCTGTTTTATTACATTACTGTTTTTAGTAAAAATGTGTTATTTATTAGATATTTAATAAAAATCTATTTGCGTTAGATAGTATTAATGTGTGTGTGTATAGTGTGTGTGTAATAAAATAAAAACATAAAAGTGTGTGTGTGTGTGTACTTATGTACACGCGTTAGAAGTTATACTTCTTTGGCGTAATAAGATAAAAATCTTTTTAAAAACTAAAATAACTTCATAACTTCATAGCTAACTTCATCATGTCGGTTTTTCGTGACGGTGTGCGCGCGCATCGTAAAAATTTACCCTCATTATTTTTTCCTAACGTGCCAAAAGAAGTATAACTTCAAAAATACATTTTTTTTGAAAAATTAATGAAATGTCCGATACAAAATTCCAACTACATAATGCATGTCTATCATGTACAGAATCCATGGTTTCATTTTTCGTACTCTGTCATTTACACGGTGTATGTTGCATGTGACTTCAATCTCTATTTCAGTACCAGACCCTAAAAGCTTAAGGAATTTGCTGCTGACATATAATAATATAATTTAGTAGCGAACATTTTTCTTGGAGACATGAATTGTTGCTAAAAGAGCAGGTTTAAGCTGTTATTAAAATATTGTAATAACTTAAACGAGATCAAGCTTTTCTAACAAGCTTACCGTTACTATTTGCGGCTTGTGGCTGCCGGCTGGCAACTTCTCGTTATCACCGATAATTCATTGCTGCAAAATGCGGTCACTTGGCTATTTTTAGCTCGTAACATTGTCTGAGAAAACGAAGAATGGGGTGAAAAATATTAATTATGTTACTCATATGCGGTTAATCTTTTATATCCTATTAATATTATTAATGAGAAAGTTTTTTGAGTATGTGTGTATGGATGTTTGTTACTCTTTCACGCTCGAATGGCTGAACGTATTTGTCTGAAATTTGGAACAAGATAGACCTGGATTACCACATAGGCTACTGACTACAGACACAACGGTTTCCTGTAAAAACAGGTGAAGCCGCAGGTTAACTTCTAGTTGTAAAATATTTTTCTATTAAAAATCTGTTCGAGTTACAGCCATAAAATTTGGTGAGTAGGGTCGTTTTATTGAGTAGACACCCACTAAGGACAGAATTTTGGAATTTCTACCCCTTGAATGGGGTAAAATAGGGGTTGAAGTGTTGAATGGAAGACCGTCATTTTTTAAGTTAGAAACACGAAACTTTGTTTTTAAATATATTAATTGTTACGCAAGCAAAGCCGCGGGTAAGAGCTGGTACAGTATATAATCAATTTTGCTGCGTATATTAGAATATGATAGATGGACGCTAGTTCGATTTTAGTCCACGTAGAAAAAAATAATTTGTCAAATCACATATGAAAGCTAACTTTAAAACATAATACCTAATACGAGATCATGCCATCGTTTTGACCGGCTTACCGCCAGTATTTGCGGCTTTTGTTTGGCAAGTCCTCGTTATCGTCGACAAGCGATAATAGTTATTGATTGCTGTGAAATGCGGCCATAATAGCTAATTTAGTTTACAACCTCATTAATTACACAAAAAATCCTTTATTTAGGGTAGTCGCAAACGGTTTGATACATTCAGTGACTTATTTTTAGTGTTCCGTACCCACAGGGTAAAAACGGACCCTATTACTAAGAATCCGCTGTCTGTCTGTCTGTCTCCAGGCTGTATCTCATAAACCGTGATAGCTAAAAAGTTGAAATTTTCACAAATGATGAAATTCCGTTTCCGCTATAACAACAAAAAATAAAATATAAAATACAAATCCGTACTTAGCCGGTTCCTTAACTATTTTTATGCGAGAGGTCTTTAAACTAGCACGCGACAATTGAACGATTAACGGCCAATATTAATGATCAATCCTAATCCAAAACTCGCTGTCCAAGATTGATATTTTGATCCATTTTTATGTTATCGCTTGCCAATAATATACCTGTGCACAGGATAAATATGGGAATGAGGTATAGGATAGGCCGGCGGATACGCACCTATCTAGATTGCTTGAAATCCATTAGATTGAGTTACATTATTAGCACTGGCCGTAAGTGAGCCTAATGGTAAAAGATAACCGTGGCCTATACACATGTATCACTGTCATGTGGCTGGAATGCTAGGCCTACTGTGCAAGTCTAAAAGCCCTACCTTCTGCTCCGGAACATGACATTATACATTTTGCATATATGTCGAAAGGTACCAAAATTTATTACCAAATTTTTTTCTTAGAAATTTTAAACGCAAACGCGAGAACAGAAATATTATTCAACTTCCTCCAACGAGTTAAGACTGTTAAGAAATAAGACGTGGTTTGTAAATAGTAAAACGCCATATTCAAAGCAGGTCATATCTTCACTCCAAATCCGTTATGTGGTAAGCAGAGTGTATTGAAAACATGATCATGATCCTGGCAGATCTGCCTGGCTTCCTCCATCATTACTCTTTTCATACAAACACGGCGTTTTTACCAACTCATGATTGAAACCCTCGGATCACCTTACTAATTTGATCGTGAAATGTCAACCAATTCCCTTTCATCTGTCAGTATTTCCATATGACCGAACCAAGGGAACATGGCTTTTCTAATTTTAACACTTTCTTTCAATTGCACTCTTTCAGATCTCACTGTTACGAAAGCGTAAGTTTTTTTAATTATAGAAGAGGAAGCAAACGAGCAAGTAGACCTACTTACGGAGGGTAATGGTGATCACTTTCCATCAGGTGACCACCTGATGGAAAGTGATCACCGTTACCCTCCGCAACACCACGAGTATCACAGATACGTTGCCGACCTTTAAGGAATGAGTACGCTCTTTTCTTGAAAATAATTGTTTGGGAATACCGCCCTCGGTAACTGATTCCACAGAGGTGTTGTGCGAGGTAAAAAATGTCTTCGGAATCGCACAGTTGTAGATCAGGTAATTAGTTTAAAGTGTTGGTTGAATATTTTTACTAACAAAATCAATTAAGTGTGTACAAAAACCTCATTCATTGATTGTTTTTGAACCAGCTAGTTAACCGATAGTTACAAAGGTGCGGTTGGTTGGCAGAGCTGGTGTTTAAACAACAATTTCCACGTACAAAGGCCAATTACGTCGATACGGCGTGTCGATCAAACGACCCGCCATGAAAAATATTTGCTCGTTGACCGGCAAAAAGGACCGGAACGGCCGGGTAAAAAATTGCCCATGATACCGCGCCCGGGTAACGTGATGGCTGGATTTTTTCACGTTTATGAGACGTTTTGAAATCTTTATAGTGGTAATGTTTTAACCGTCTTGAAATATTCTAGGTATTCTATATATGTTTTTCTTTAAGATAATTAGGTGTGTGACATTAAAATTAGTAGGAGTAATTTACCATTGTTCAAATAAGTATGACAAAAAAAATAGAGTGATATCTGTCTCCGGATTATTAAAAGGTTCTAAGAAATGTATCGTAACCATTTCATTCATCGTTTTCTAATAGATATTTTGTTTTTTAATTGTGGTTTGTTAGAAGACCCTGGCCACCGGGGCAGAAATATTATTATCCTTTTAAAAAAAAGCTAATGTTTGAACTCGTATCTTCATTCGTATGCATATCAAATTGCATCGAAAACGGTTCAGAGGTTTAGCAGTGAAAGAGCAACAGACAGATGTTCGCATTTATAATATTGATATGGATATATAATGTCTACTAAATCATAACGATAGTATTAACTACTCACTATCCTTGTAATACAAACTTCTAACCAACATCATAAAACGACAAACCAAATTAAAATGGTTCGCCTTTACATAGAACCCGCATTTCACGCGTGGCGATTAATATAAGACCCCAATGTATGTGTGTTTAAGTCCAGCGTAACTCACACCCCTGACTATTGTATGGAATTGCAGCTGTGATAGCTTTTTATTAGATATTTCGACATATCAGATTTTTTTGCAGTGATAAAAGGTAATTTACTACCTATTACTTTAATACTGTATAGTCCATAAACATTATTTTTATGTACTTATTTACGTAACGACATTTCGTGAACTTATAAGTATTTCCAATTCAGTGTATGTTAATCCCATATTGATTTAAAAGTAATTACGTATTTAAGATATTTTAATTTCTCAGCACTTGCCTTCTACTTGGCTTAAATTTCTTGATATTTAAAGGAAAAAAATCGCCCTTAAAAATTATATGAACTTCTAAACGTTTGAGCTCCTGAGGGTTAAACTTCTGGGGTAAAATGTTTGATTCCTTTACTTGTTGTTTACGCACATAGTTATGTCCTATAGATACTGTTTTGTATTATAATACCCACTATAAAATGAGTTCATCTTTACAGATGAAATTCACATTTTATAATGGCCATAACTTTCGTTACTTTTTTTAATTTAACATTTGCCTTGTGCTTGGGCTAAATTTCTACAAAATTTTAAAATAACATTTCACTTTAAACATAATTATTGTAATGCTTTTAAGATTTAAATAGTAACGGTTTATTGAGGAACAAATTGTACGATCAATAAAATCAATTCCTTACAAGATTGAAGGGTGAAATCTTCAAAGTAAAAGGCTTTTCAATTTATAATATTTAGTCATAATTTCTTAATGTAAATTATTACTCTTGGGGCAAATGGAGAACGTTGAGCTTATTGTCCACCAATCACATACTTTTAAGGTTTGTCGTTACAACTTCACTAGCTTTTACCCACGGTTACGCGTTTGAGTCAATAAAAAGTATCCAATGTTACTTTTTATACGTCCAAGAACATGTGCACAACGTTGCATGTTAAAATAAGTAAGTATCCTCACGCCCATCTCCCTAAAGAAGTAAGAGGCAGAACCAGGGCACCCACAACTAGCCGAAGACACTAAATCCCACAATGTGATAGGTGGCAAGCCTATCGCCTACTGGGCACACATCCAATCCCGAGCAACATTTTTTTTGCAAATTTGGATAGCATATTTTTTTTGTTGCTCGACCCGGGAATCAAACCTGGGACTTTCTGAAGTCAAGTCCAACACCTGGACCGCTGTACCACAGAGGAAAGGGGGAAATATGCATGAAGTAGTGTTCGTGTGAAAGTGTATCGAACAAACATACATTCACATTTAAATAAGATTAGTAGAGATTATACACATACAAATATTACTTATTTTATGTCAAAACCTAGTCAACAAAAAGGTAATAATTACTATTGAAATTTCCAAATAAATTCCACGAATATCTCGTTACTTTTTATTATGCAATATTACATTGAATAAAGCCGTATTGATGAAGCAATGTAAGTTTATAACACTTATGATTCAAAAGTGTTATCGTCTGCGCATGTGACATATTCCGGGGGGCTATCTGTAAAGATCGTGTCACTTATTCCATGTCCTAATAACACCATTACAATGTCATGATCTTATTATCGACTAGCTGTTACCCGCGGCTTATGCTGGCGTGGCATTTAATATATTTACTAAACTGTAGTTAAATTAAAAACTATGAATAATTTATAAATTATAAATTTAAATAAATTATAATCAATAGCCCATTAATAATGACTTACATAAAATCTTTCAACCCCAATTTACCCCCTTAGAGGTAGAGTTTCCAGATACGCTTAAATACGTATCTACTCATTTTAAGTAAGTAGCCCAAAAATAAAGTTTTATGTTTCTAACTTAAAAAATGACGACCTTCCGTACAAACTTTCAAACCATATTTCACCTCCTTAGGTAGATGTTCTAAAGTCCCGTCCTTACTGGGTATCTACCAAATAAAACTACCCTACTCACCAAATATTATGACTGTATGTCTAACAATTTTTTATCTCTAACAATTTTATAAATATAGATGATTTATTTTAAAACTTTTAAGCAATAATATTATTCAGTCTAGCAACATTTTACTTTCTGTCACAAAATCATTACCACTGGGATGTAGAGCGAGTAATTTTCATTTTAACCCAGTAAACACACGTCAAGTTTTTGTTTCATTGTTATATTATTTATTATTAAGTAACAAAATCTACTCATAAAAATAAGTATTCAAGATGGATGGGCACCATCTCCGATAATAAGTGTCAAAGTATAAGTTTATAACACGAATAACATAGTGTTATCATTACTTAATGTATGACATATTCGGGGGCAATCTATAAACGTCGTGTCATTTGTCCCATGCCCCAATCACACAGTTACAATGCCAGGATCTCATTACTGGTGATTGGTTCGGCCATCTGTCGCTCGAAATGAATAATCGATCGGTTATAGAATAGGGTATTTGTTGCTTTGTTTTTGGTAGCTTTATGAAATGTCGTAAATGTATCATGTTTCACAAGTATTTTTTTTTAGAATGACGAGCAAAGAAACGGTTTCTTATGATGATAAAAAAATAATATTGCCAATGGATAAAAAAATATTTATGGTGCGTTTGCTGACGTGAGGCTAGAAACCATAGCCTCTTGGTTTAATTTATTTACAGGCTCTCCGACCCGTCGAACTAAAGCATAAGAATGGCGAACTCGAACACTTAACCTTAGTGCTCGTTACTGTCATGACATATATGCGTTGTTGTTTAACCAAACTGCTAGTTCCTAAGTCCTAAAACATTACTCTAAATAATTAGGAGTTGATTTATTTTTTAAATTCTATTCTTAGGTATCTATTTTTTTTTCATTGCCTTTTCTTTTTATTGTAATTTAAATACCATAATAAAACCACGATCTCTGTAATATCCTTTATTTTTTCTAATATCAGTAAATTTAACATGATTAATAAATTAAATAGACACATCTAGTATTTTATACTTGTGATCTGTGACCGGCCGAGTCTAATAACTCGTTTACACAGAAAATAATAATAATAAAACAAATGTTGTTCGAGATTTTATATGTGCCCGGTTGACGATAGGCTCATAGATAATACACAAAAAGAAAATTGGGTTTTTCCAATTTTCTAATAAAAAAAATGTTGGTCGGGATAGGATATGTGCCCGGTTGGCCAAGCCTATCTTGCCACCTATCACATTGTGGGACTTAGTGTCTTCGGCTAGTCGTGGGTGCCCTGGTTGTGCCTCTGCCTACCTCTTCGGGGATATGGGCGTGATGATACTTTTATATTTTTAAGAGACTTATCTTTACAGTACGCTTTTTTAACCCCCGACAGAAAAAAAAGCCGGTTAAAAAGAAAACGTAATTTAACGTAACGAAGACGAAGTCGTGGGCAATTACTAGTAAAAAGATAAAAAACTTAGAGTTGTATTAAGAACCTTCTCGTTTTTTCAGTTAAAAAGAAAATTTAATTTAACGAAGACGAAGCCGCGGACAAGTACTAGTTACTCGGAAAACGATACTATTAATATTATTAACCAAATTCCTGGTAATATTGACTTACAAGCCAGAGTTTAATTAAATGCCTAAGTTCACGATTAGTCTGATTCGCATTACACGATAATGGCGGATTATTACATCTTATTAAATATTTAGGCAGACTGTAATAATATATTCAGATTAGTTGCTGCCAGAAAAAGAAAAATTAATTTACATTTTATCTACGTTAAAATAATTTACATTTTATACTAGCCGATCCGGCGAACTTCGTGCCGCTTGACACTAACAGCTTGTATGGATTAAAGCATTGTTGTTCCTATGTTCCTGTAATTTTCGTAGTTTTCATATTAGATATGATCCTTCTCATGATAATCATAATTACTTGAGATCTTCCTTTAAGTGAATAAAGAAAAGACAAGAAAGTATCTTCACGCCTATATCCCCGAAGAGGTAGGCAGAGGAACAACCCAACAAACCCACGACTAGCTGAAAACACTAAGTCCAAAAATGTGATAGGTGACAAACCTATCTTCAACCGGTCACATATCCAATCACGGGCAACGTTATTTTTATAAGAAAAATACACATTTTCTATTTTTTTTGTTGCATGACCCAGGTATCAAACACGGGACCTCAAGAACTCAAGTCCGACGCCGGACCTCTAGACCATGGACCACAGAGGCAGAACTTTAACCTTTAAATAATTTAAAAAAATTACAAAAATGACGTAAGAAAGATTATAAAATCTCAAAGTAATTAAAAGACGAACATGCTTGGGAATAGAAGTTTCAATCTCACACTGCAATTTGTAATGTAAATTTGTTATGCTTTTTATTTAAGTTGTACATAATATATAATACTAGATTGTTATTTGATTTTCTTCTTTATAATGTTAAGATTACTTTTGAAAAAAGAGAAACCCACTGATTTGCTATTGCCAGTTCTCCTCAATATGTGGCCGCGACTCCGATCCGGTGGTAGTTTATAGAAATTTCGACATGCATAAGTACAACTTGTATGGTGAAAAATTTTTTTTTCTGATTATGGTTCTTGGAATCATATCACAAGCATATAGTTTGATTATTTTGGTATAACATTTTAATGTATAATCTGTCCAGATTCATAAAGTTTTGCCGCAGCTGAATATGATGTTTAGGTGAATGATATCACCACTGCGTTCACAATATATGAGTAATAAACCACTGGCATAATGCTGGACAATAATCCTGTTATCTTGTTATGAGTGGTAAGAGTTTGGTCGTAAATTTCATGAGACTAGGGTGACCATGTATTATTATTTATGGGATTAAGAGCAGACAATTGGTATGAAAAACATGTCACTCGTAGACACCTTATTTGTGTTATGTAATGCGAATCGGAAAAGTAATTGTAATTTGCAAAGTTGATGTATTATTTATTTTGTTACAAAAGTTTAGCTTGTGGTACCAATTTAAGCCAACAAATATAGGATTTAACCATTTACTGTAACTGAACGAATAAATTTTATAACATCTGTAACATCTATGGTTTCTAAAGGCCACGATTGTCTCTTACCATCAGAAGAGTCGTGTGCTTGTTAACTGACCTTTCACATAAAAATCTAATCTGACTGAATAAATTCATTACGATTACTAAATTACTAGATTGTTGTATTAACTGGGAATAGCATTTTAAACTAACAATTTATTGACATAAGTATACCCATAATATTTAATGGGTAAAAATTGACAAAGTAGAAATACTCTGTTGGTAGTTATACATATGACTTAAGGTTAAAATATGTAAGCAAATTGAGAACCTCCGCCCTTTCTTCGTGGGATGATAAACAAATACGAATACGTAGTACAGTCTATATAAATCCCGCTACATGGTAACCCTACATAAGCCAATACAGCGCGGGGTGTTCGCGAAGGAAGCACGCTGTTGTGTACAGCGTGTTCGCTATAATTGAACATTGGCTTGATCAACTCACTAACTAAAAGTAATCCGCCTATCATACAGAATGGTGCTATTTTCCCGATGCTATCTAAACTTGTATACTGTTATTTTGAAAACAAAGAAAATATTTATTTGAAAAAATATTTCTTCATTTGGAAGCTACTCGTATCATAAATAATGCTTACTTATACAACCCGGTTGTATAAGTAAGATATGTACCCGGTTGGCGATAAGCTTATCACATTGTGGGATTTAGTATCTTCGGCTAGTCGTGGGTGCCGTAGTTGTGCCTCTGCCTACCTCTTCGGGAATATGGGCGTGAAGATACTTTTTTTAGTACATTGCCAATCTGAAGCTATAATGACAAGCTTCCAAACTGGAACACGATAATGTCAATGACTGACTGAGAACTTTTGTGGTAGAAGTAATAGTTAAAGCGTTAGTACGAATCAGGCTAAATCCACCTAACTGACCGATTGCACAAATCACAAACAAGTGGTTAAATGTCACTTATATATTAGCAGGCAATGTCACCTTTTTTCTACTCCAATACTGCAGGCATAGAGATTTTCTTTAGATTTGAAATCGCGGTAACTATTACTGTATATTGTATTATTTTATATACATACATATATTCACGCTAAGTCCCTTATGGGATAGGCAGAAGAGGCAGACCTCACGATCCCGATAAACCTGTCTGGCTTCCTTCACGTTCATTATCCTTTTCATACAAACACGCCGGTTGCGGAGACTCTTGACACCACCCTCGGATAATATCCAATTGATCTGATCGTGGAATGTCAACCTTGGTCTCCCCGAGTACCTACATCCATCCACATTCGCATTGTATACCTGCTTTGTCAATCTTTCATCTGTCATTCTTTCGCATTTTAACACCATTATTTCATAAAGGTATGTTTG
>NJDC01001921.1:412227-455484 GCA_002245475.1 Calephelis virginiensis | reverse complement strand
GAAATCCGTCTGCTTGTTTGCCTTCCAATATCATAAACAAAGCAAAACATTTCCAAGCTGAAGTTTTCTGTTATATTACTTGCAACAGGTATTTTCTAACAATCAGGTGTAAAGACGTAGACAATATCTAAATTAATGTTGTCAAAATACATTTTTAGACTGGTTGAAGAATTTAAATGCACCTGGTTTCCTTAAGAGGGTCGAGAAATCTAAGTGAATTTGGGGCACCTCTTAACTTTAGAAAATCGCGCTGTCTTATTTTATTAAGCAAAATAACATAACGGATAGTTTAATATACTATAGAATTGTATTTTCTGAATAAACTAGGTTGTGGGATTTGCTTTGTATAATTTTACATATGTTCTTGTTTTGTGGCTGTTTTTTGTATGATAATAAAATTATAGGAAGTAGTAAATACCAATACACAACTCTCAGTATTACCAAATTTTAATTTTTGTCTTATTTCTTGTATCAGGTAAAACAAATTCCCAGAATCAGGCATTATTTATAGTAATTATTTTTAATGGATTTGCAATACATCTTTATGGTAAAGAAGACAGACAAGTAAATGGGTTTTTTGGTAATCGGAATTTCTAGAAGGAAATAGATACTGATGCTGGGATCTTAACCTCTTGCTTAAATAAAAATGACGACCATACATATTACGACTAAAGGGAACACTATTATATTGTCATTGCTAGAGATTTTTTTATTTTGCTAATATCGGTTAAAATATTTGCTTTAATCATGTGTAAAGTTGTACGAAATCCGAATACGCGGTTAGACGCGTCCTTTTCATACATAAATTACAATAATATTACATAATAATAAATTTTCCCCAGGCTCCTTTGCAGAATAGACTATCTGCCTTCCTGCCAGGCAGCTCGTAAAAGGCGAGCATAGGCTTATCGTCACTAACACCGTGACATCTGACTAGGTGATAGAGTTTCGCAGCGACTCACCAGGATTAGTACCACCGCCTTACCTATTCCTGCCGCCATAAAGTCATGACGTGTTCCGGTTTGGAGCGTAAGGTAGCCGCTAAACTTACTTTTGCTCGAGGCCTAACATGCCGGCCTCACCTTGGTGTCTCTAAACGACGTGAAATTCCTACCATCAATAAATCCGTCTGCTTGTTTGCCTTCCAATATCATAAAAAAATGTTTTAGAATACGATATATTGCATTCGTAGCTTTTTGTACGATTTTGTAATATGTAGTAATTGACTCTCTTATTAAAACAGTAAATAATTTCCCTTAACCCGAAATCCCAGTACTGCCAGTAAATTAACGTCGGTCAATTTGTCAAATTGATCCTGTCCCCTTCATTAAGGCTCTCTTGGGTATAAGCTTTAAAAAAGGAAACCGAATTTAAATCTTTTTACTCCGATGGGAAATATACATTTAGCTCCAAGTAGTATTTGTGTAATATAAACTAGGCAAAAAGTCGGGACAATATATGATTGAACATTGTTTGAAATTGAAGCTTTTGGGATTGGCAACTGGAACTCATCGAAGCCTAAAGTTTTTGTTATACCATTTTTTTATGATATTAAAAGGCGGAAACAGACAGATTTCCTGATGGTAAGAAATTCCCGCCGCCTAAAGACACCAAAGGTGGTAATAGTGCGTTGCCAACCTGAGTCTGAAATGTTAGGCCTCGAGCAAAAGTAAGTTTCCCGGCTACCTTACCTTCCGAACCGGAACACGTCATGACGTTATGGCGGCAGAAATAGGTAAAGCGGTGGTACCAATCCGTGCGAGTCGCTGCGAAACTCTACCACCGAGTCAAATGTCACGGTGTTACTGACGGTAAGCCTATGCTCGACTTTTACCAGCTGCCTAGCAGGGAGGCAGATGGTTTATTCTGCAAAGAAGCCCGTACCAACACGGGGAATGTATCACTGAGAATTTTCATTAATTAAAGAAGTCAAACTTAAACTCTAACCCAAGCTTATAATCTAAGCTATGTTTGATTTTATTGTAGAAGAAAAAAGGTTTGTAACCGCGTAGATTAAGTTTTGTTATAACAATTAAAAATGCTGCAAAACCTATCTCATCTTTAAGAAGGTTTAATAGTAGAAAACTAAATGTGTGTTCTCCGATTTTATTGGTTATATTGCGTACGCGTCGTCTTCATAATGAGCTAAAGCTACGTAACCCATTACAAGTAGGTACTATAGTATATAATTCTTATAAAGACAATATCACGAATTTTAAAAAAATGATTTCACGCCCATATCCCCGAAGAGGTAGGCAGAGGTACAACCAAGGCACCCACGACTAGCCGAAAACACTAAGTCCCACAATGTGATAGGTGGCAAGCCTATCGCCAACCGGGCACATTTCCAATCCCGAACAACATTTTTTTTTTAGAAAACTGGAAAAATCCAATTTTCTTTTTGTGTGCCGACCTGAGATTCGAACCCGGGACCTCATGCAGTCAAGTCCAATACCCGGACCGCTAGAACACAGAGGCGACTTTAATATTATCATATAACAATTAAATTTATATTCCACTACCATCTTATTAATAAACAAAGACTAAATAAAGTACTTCTGTATTGAAATGTAATGAAGTCAATAATATTACATAACATACATACATACATACATATCTTCACGCCAAGTCCCTTACGGGGTAGGCAGAGAGTATCGAGTGCCAGACCTTTACATAACCCTTGGAATAATTTAGTCTATATGTTTATAAGACAGCTACCGTGGACTAAAGTAGGAGTAAAATTAAGTTGATATTATTGGTATCACATTGTAATAAAGCCTATAAGTTAAACCTAGGTGTACTTTAGTCCGAGTTTCATGATACAAATGTTTATGTTTACTTTAAGTAGGCGTTACAATGGGTTATTCTACGCAAAAGAATGCTGCCTCTGCGACTTGTAAACGTAATGATATTTTCAAATAATACAAAAGTGTGTTTGCATGTCTTTGAATTCGCTTCAAACATCTAAACAGAGGGCTTCTGTTATGATCCCCGGAGATCCTGTGTACACACCGGTCTCAACACCCCCGATAACACCTTCAGTAAACAACTGTGTGTTTGGGGTTTTTTGATTGTTAGTACAGGCGTATTTTGAATCAACAGTCGCGTTCTTGTTCCGGAATATTATATTGTGTTGAGCATCTTCACGCCCATATCCCCAAACAGGTTGGCAGAAGCACAACCATCCCCGTTGTTCCCCGTGTTGGTCCGGGCTCCTTTGCAGAATAGATCATCTGCCTTCCTGCCAGGCAGCTCGTACCAGACGAGCATAGGCTTACCGTCACTAGTACCGTGATATCCTACTAGGTGGTAGAGTTTCGCAGCAACTCGCTCGGATGGGTACTACCGCCTTAACTATTCCTGCCGCCATAACGTCATTACGTGTTCCGGTTCGGAGGGTAAGGCAGCTGGTAACCTTAATTTTTTTCGAGGCCTAGCATCCCGGCCTCAGGTTACCAGGGTAACGTCATGACGTGTTCTGGTTTGGAGGGGAAGGTAGCCGGTAAACTTACTTTTGCTCGAGGCCTAACATTTCGGCTTCAAGTTGGCAACGCACCATTACCATATTTGGTGTCTCTAGGCGGTAGGAATGTCTTACCATCAGGAAATCCGTCTGCTTCCGTCTTCCAAAATCATACAAAAAGAAACCAGTGCACAGGGCACGACACTAAGTCCCACAATGTGATAGTGGCAAGCCTATTGCCAACTGGGCACATAATGTGTGGATTCAGCATTAAACTGTTTTTTATGATATTGGAAGACAAGCAAGCAGACGGATTTCCTGATGGTAAGAAATTCGCGCCGCCTAAAGGCACCAAAGATGGTAATGATGCGTTGCCAACCTGAGACCGGGATGTTAGGCGTCGAGCAAAAGTAAGTTTACCGGCTACCTTACCTAACCGTACTAATAATATAAATGCTAAAGTTTATATGTTACTCCTTCACGCAAAAACTGCTGAACTGATTTTCATTTAAATTTGGCACGCAACTTGGATTAACACATACCTAGAATAGTTTCTATTCTGAAAATAAATTACCTGTGGGATTATTAACTACATTAGCAATTTAAAAACACGTAAATTTAGAAACACGTTTAGTTTTAACAGATTTTGATAAATTCTCGTGGCTCTACGTAGCTCCGATACAGGCAAATCATTTAATGCCGAAATGAAGCCGCCATTAGCCATAATCAGGGCCATTAGAGGCTTCGTGTAAAATAATCCCTCCAACCACATTGAGGTTCACAATTGTTGTACATATTCGTCTATTAATATATATATATATATATCTACTTCCGGGGTTTCGCCTGCAATCATGACGATCGAAGATTACTATCTACTTCGTTTTGATGAATCATGCACCTAGCTAGCTTTTACAGTGATCTTGTCAAAATATGTAGTCCTGAAATATATTAGTAAAATATAGTAAATTTGCTGGTTCGGTGTGGAAAGAATGACAGATAAAAGATTGACTGATCATGATGTTGTATAAATTAAATATAGTTTTGATTATACAAAGGTTTATTTCATTATGCAATTTAATAATAATATCCAAACTAATACAGGGTGTATAAAAGTTTGTATGAAAATCTTTTAAGTAAACATCTAGTTAACAATAATTAAGTATAAATAAGAAAATATACAGCCGAATTGACAATTTTCAAGTCGGTTTGTAACAAACTATACTATAGTAAAGTACCTATTCTAGTCGCCTCTGTGATCTGGTGGTCCGGAGTCGGAGATTTCTTGGGTTCTCGGGTTCGGGCAACAAACAAAAATAGAAAATGTGTATTTTAAATTTTATAATAAAAATACCGTTGCTCGGGATTAGATATCGATAAGCTTGCCACCTATCAAATTTTGGGATTTAGATGTTTCGGACATCGGTGCCCTGGTTGTGCCTCTGCCTATTTTTTCGGGGATATGGGCGTGAAGATACTCTTTTTTACCTATGCTAGATACTGAATATATAAAGTAAATTAAGAATGTTATATTAAAGTCTTAAGGTATTTCAGAATTCATTTCTACTTTCTGCTAGCTTTATTTCAACAGGTAGAGAGTTTTAAAGCTTAATAGCTTGTACTATGGAGGGAATTTTGTAAAATTTAGTGCTATAGTGTTATGCTCTGTGGTCTTTAACAAGAATCCTTTGTAGCGGAATTTTAAACTAACGATTTTTCTACACTATCGCTTAAATAGTGGTCATATATTTACTACTTTATTAAAATACAGCTACTCTTACAGTAGGCGGAATTTGTTTATTTACTAGTATTTTGTCTCTCTATAAGGGAAAGTGTATAAGTTCTGTAGATATTTTATGAACGATTTTTAAAGTAAGTTTTATACTTTGACTTATTAATAGCCTCGGTGGTCTAGCGTCCGGGTGTTCGACTTGACTGCATGAGGTCCCGGGTTCGAATCCCGGGTCGGCCAACAAAAAGAAAATTGGATTTTTCCAATTTTCTAATAAAAAAAAATGTTGGTCGGGATTGGAAATGTGCCCGGTTGGCTATAGGCTTGCCACCTATCTCATTGTGGGACTAAGTGTCTTCGGCTAGTCGTGAGTGCCTTGGTTGTACCTCTGCCTACCACTTCGGGGATATGGGCGTGAAGATACTTTAAATTAAAATAACGTTCGTTAATCGCACTCCTACTTATTGGCTACAAAATTAAAAAATTCGTCATAGCAGCGCAACCCCGAATGATGTTTATCTTGTATCACGTATTAACCAAGTATATTATATAGAACCAAATTCTACCAGACTCGAGAATCGTTTGCGCACGTTTGTGTGAACATAAAATACTGTATATTATATTAACATAGTAATGCATATTGATACTTAAATAGATACCAGTATAAATTTAAGGATACCCAGTCCCGGAAATACCAAGATGGACATTCTGTATAAATAAAATTTATTTGGAACTTTTGTTTTTATAAACAAAAAAGATTTTACACTATAGTTGCAATTTCGGGAAAATTTATTGAAAAAACCTAAAAATTCAATAAAAGAAATTGTAACTATTTTCTTTCTTCTTTCTTTCTATTTTGATTCGTCTAAATTTTATCAAAAATTTGATTTGTCTTCCTGTAAATCGAACCCTAATCTCGCTGTATATCGTTAGAGTTGAGTGCTTGCGCTAACTCTTTGACCAACTTTACTTTAATTCCATAAATACTAAGGGCATTAATTTAGAGAACATGTAATGCAAAAACGAATGAAACTTATTCAATTCAGCATTTCAGTTAAAGGGAATACAAACTGGAGCTGTAGACTCAGATGAGATCTGCAAAGCTGTTCCTCTATGTTAATCTAGTTCAACAGTTAGTTTAGTGAAATGGGGAGCGGATTAGGGCGTTATCCGAATGCAAGGATATACCTACATTAAGTTGCAAATAATTCACTGCGCATACATTTTCACTTAAATTAAGTAACTGGCGAACTTTCAAACGTTTATATGAGTTTTCAATTACTCCCGTGTTTGGCATTGGAATGTGACGACACCATCGCCCGAGTAAGTTTCTTTTTTTCCCCCAAAAAACATATATTTCGTTCACTTCCCCTTGTTGGTCCGGGCTCCTTTGCAGATTAAAACATCTGCCTTCCTGCTAGGCAGCTCGTAAAAGGCCAGCTTAGGCTTACCGTCACTAACACCGTGACTTCTAACTTGGTGGTGGTGTCGCAGCGATTCGCCCGGATTGGTACTACCGCCTTACCTATACCTGCCGCAATAACGTCAGTGCTTGCTGTGGACAAGTTCCGGTTCGGAAGATATGGTAGCCGGTCACCTTACTTTTGCACGAAAAATGTTTTAAAATAAACGTTATTAAAGAATAAACATACATACATACATACATACATCTCTTCACGCCAAGTTACTTATGGGGTAGGCAGAGAGTATGGAGTGCCAAACCTCAAGATCTTGATAAGCCTGCCTAGCTTCCTTCACATTCGTTACTCTTTTCATTCAAACACGCCGGTTTCGGAGACTCTTGACACCATCCTCGGATAAAATCAGAGCGATCTGATTCGTGGAATGTCAACCTTGGTCTCCCCGCGTACCTACATCCATCCACATTCACGTTGTATATCTGCTTTGTCATTTCATTTGTCTTTCATCTGTCATTCTTCCCATATGACCGAACCAGCGGACCATGCCCTTTCGCATTTTGTGGTGTTAAAATGCGAAACACCAACACTTTCTTTCAATCCCACTTAGAATTAAAAGAATTAAACAGATTTGTATTATGTACCCTTGGTTTAAAATAAATTACCGATGCATTCATATTAAATACCAACAATAATCCAGTACATTTATAATGCGACAAACTAGTTGGTCAACTCTAAAATATCTATTCGTGTGTTTCATAATAGTTATAACAGGAACTTTATGAATTAAATTAATGAATGAAAGTTTATTCGATACAGGAATGTTTCAAATGTAATTGTGTTGTATGTTCTGGTGTGAAAGTGCTGTAGGATTACTCTGGAATTTTGATTTCATGCAAACTGGAATTTGGAGCCGTCTCGTTGGTCGAGTGGCTAGCGTACACGCCTAACTACATCGACCAACCGCGAGGCTCGGGTTCGATTTCCGACAGGGGCAGGCATCTGTGTGATGAACATGTAGATGTCTGCATTTCCGGGTCTGGGTGTTTATTAAATTTATTCTGGTTTCTATTTAAGTATTTCTATGTATTAGAATCTTTGACTACACCCATAACACAAGCATATAATTTGCTTACTTTGGGGTTAGATTCAATTCGTGTAACTTGTCCAGAGATATTTATTTATTTTCGTTACACTTGAACACAGTGCCAGTGGTCTAGTGGTCCAGGTGTCGGACCTCACTGCATGTGGTCCCGGGTTTGATTCACAGATCGTTCAATAAAAAGAAAATTTGGTTTTCCCAAATTTATAATAAAAAATATGTTGCCTTGGATTGGATATGTGCCCATTGGCGGTAGACTTGTCGCCTATCACATTGATGGGCTTAGTGCCCTCGGCTAGTCGTAGATGCCCTGGTTGTGCCTTTGCCTATCTCTTTGGGGATATGGGGGATTGAAATCCTTTTTTTATAAACAATACATTATTTTATCAGATTCGTTGATTTTTGTGGAATCATATGTTAATATTTCGCTGGTATTGTGTTTAAGAGTACAGAAAGTGACATATCCGATTCCAGTTTGCTTGAAGTCGAGTTTCAAGAGTAACCCTACAGATCTGGCTGGTGGAAAAATCTTCAAATTTAAATTCCTGGACTATTTTGGGATTGGTATCACACCCTTGTATATTCCTGGTGCTATTACGTTTGTGCGTACCATCTTCCTGTCCAAATTTGGAGGGTGGGGTTGCCGGTAAACTTAATGGCTTATAAGGCTTATCTCATTCTCTAGTTGGCAACACACCATCAATGTTTTTAAATTGTAATAGGCCACGTGTATCTTCCTATTCTATAAAAAATCTTAATTTACTATTAACATTTTTCAATTTTTTTTTCATAGTAATCCATCATTCCCTCTTCTTTCAAAAGCAAGCGTTGAGTAGTTTGATAATGGTTTCACTGTTTGTTATTCATTTCGGTCTATTTTAACAGATTTTCCAATACTCTCTTTCACTAGTAAAAACAAAACAATGTAATATTCATCAAGCACTACCACCGAGTTAGAAGTTATCTTGACCTTTCATCACCTTGTGTAAATAAATACCTTAAATAGGAATCGAACCTTGTCTATGCTAAACAGTTGTTTGATAAATAACAACTATTTGTTGTATATAAATTGCTGCTGGCTGCTTCTTTATCAATATTATAATCATTTACTTATTCAAATGTCATGCAAGTATTCACGAGTACAGTTAGATACACAAGTGAAAATTATTTTCCACTTTCCAAATAATAACTTCTATTCAATATACCTATACAAGCTTTTACATGAATTATAAATAATATAAACAATTTAAGGTCGAAGGAGGTTGAATTCGCAGTTTGTCAATAGTCTTCGATATGGTCACATACTGATAAAAAAAATATTTTGAATGTAAAAACGTTTCATTAACTATCGGAATCATAGTTTTGTCTCGAACCCTTATAATTCTCAGATTGTCTGACATAACATACAAATTATACAGATTTAATATAAAAAAAATAATTTTGTTACATTAACAACATGACGAATGTGGTCTAGCGGTCCGGTGTTAAACTTGACTTCTTGAGGTCCCGGGTTCGAATCCCGGGTCGGGTAACAAAATAAAAATAAGTATCTAGTTAATCTTCTCCTTCACTGTGTAAATGTCGTACATGCCTTTGAATATACAAAAAAAACTTTACTACTGACTTGTAAAACTAGTTTTACAACTTGTTTATAGTTAAGCTGCATTGTCATAAAATACCTGTATAAAGAACATATACACATAATACTGCTGGTTCGGACATTTAGAAAGAATGACAGATGAAATATTGACAAAGCAGATATACGATGTGAATGTGGATAGATATAGATACCCGAGGAGACCAAGGTTGACATTCCACGATCAAATCGCTCGAGTGTTATCCAAAAGTGGTGTCACGAGTCTCCGAAATCTCCGAGTTGGTATAAAAAGGGTAAATTAATATGGAGGAAGCCAGGCATGTCTACCAGGATCGTAAGGTTGCCTATCAGATAAGGGACTTGGAGTGAAGAGATGTATGTATGTACTCATAGTACAATGGGACTAGTTAAATAATATCATAAGTTTTTTTAGTTTGTCGCCTCTGTGGTCTAGCGGTTCAGTTGTTGGACTTGACTGCATGAGGTCCCGGGTTCGAATCCCGGGTCGGGCAACAAAAGCAAATTGGGTTTTTCCAATTTTATAATTAAAAAAAATTAAAAAAAAAATGTTGCTCGGGATAGGATATGTGCCCGGTTGGCGATAGGCTTGCCACCTATCACATTGTGGGACTTAGCATCTTCGGCTAGTCGTGGGTACCCTGGTTGTGCCTCTGCCTTTCCTTTTTTTTTAATAAGATTTTTTTGATAACAGTTTTGTGCGTGACTGTAGTCTGTCCTACAAACGTCTGAAGCAACGGGCGGCGTACTGTACCCATAATAGACGATTAATTTGATAGAAAACCCACTAATTGGAGAAATTCAAGTGCACTAATGCATTCACCTTTTCTCTTCACTGTTCATTTTATCTTTACGACGTGAGATAAATTTTTCTTATCCCTATATTTTGTTTTTAAAATAGCCGCTTGATTTTAAGATACAAAGGGTCTAGGTTAAGTGTATTATTATACATTTTTTTATGTTGTGCCGGGTCGATCATTGTAACTTTTAAATACTTTAATGTTATAATTTGGCCTACGCACGAGTTTTTAACGATGGAAGGCAAACAAACATGGCTTTCCTGATAGTAAGAGACAACTTATAGTCTAGTAAAGACTCCCCGTGGCGGAATCCTCCAGATTTTGTTTTGTTTCGAATTATTTGATAGTTTGTCCACCACTTATCTAAACATGACATTGTGGTCTGACTCTGTGGTCTAGCGGTCCAGGTGTTGACTTGATGAAGTCCCGAGTTCGATTCCCGGTTCGGGCAACATAAAGAAAATTTGATTTTTCCAATTTTCTTACAAAAAAATGTTGCTCGGGATTGGACATGCGCCCGGTTGGCGATCACATTATCACCACTACCTATCACATTGTGGGACTCAGTGTCTTCGGCTAGCCGTGGGTGCCCTGTCTGTGCCTCTGCCTACCTCTTCGGGGATACGTTGCACCTATCTTAATGAATTTGTTAAATGTGTTTAAACATTTTTGTCTTACATAAACCTAACTTAATAATAACATAATATAATATAATAACTTACTCATACTCTTACCTCGTACGTTTTACTAAGTACTTAGTGCTAACACCAGATTGCGTACCGTCATCTTACCGTTGTCCTGTTCCGTGTTGAAAAGTAGTATTGCCGGTAGAATGACACGTCATCAATAAAATAAGTGTGCCTTAAGGTCACAGCACACATATCAACTCGGAAAGGGATCGTCACCATATCGCCTTTCGCCTCGCCGTCAACCTAACGTATGCACGTAACCAAACAGTATCAGCAGCTCCTGTACGTCAACTCGGCTACCGCTAAACGACACCGTGCTTACGGCTCGTCGACCGCGTTCCTGTTCCGAGGCGCGGCGATTGCGTTGCGATTCCGATTAGTGTGCGTTGCAGTTTTGAGTTACACACAAACAATAAAGAATGGCTCGAGGCGATACGGTGACAGTACCTTTCCGAGTCGATATGTGTGCTGAGAAGGTGAAAGTTATCTCTTGGCATCTAACATTACAAAGCCACAATTAGATCGCTACACCTAAGCTCGTAACATGAAAAAATACGATTTAGTGCTATTACTTTCTCAATAAATTCTAGCTGGCATGCAGATTGTGTATTAAGCGACATCGTTTTTCCACTTGCTCCATAAAATATGATGATGTAGGAATATTGCCTGCCGTCACGTCGGCATGTGATGTCAGGCCGATATAAATATGAAAATTTAAGCAACTGCGTGAGGTGGCTTCCGCACCACATATTACACGCATAAAATATATCTTGAGCCTTTCAACAAGTTTGTATACTAATCTACGCTACTGGCTTCACTTGTGCTGTAAAAACCTGTGATTATGTGTCAATTAAGGATTTCTACTTCCACTGGACCAATTTTAATGAAACAGTTCAGTTTGTACTTTCCTTAGCTTATAAATTTACTTTATTAGGTTTATTTGTGAGTTTATCACATAAACGGCACGAGAAAACTGTTGAATATATTTAGATCCTATTTGCACATTCAGACAGATGTTCCACTTGAAACTGAAGTCTAAATCTAAATGTCTTTTTTTGACATTTTAATTTGTAATCATGTTAATTTTTTTAATTAACGTGTTTTTTTTATTTATTTGACATATTTTTTATTATTGAATGAAATAGCTTTTGAAATTTAAATTATGACATTTTATGATTGTGGAATTATTATTTTTGTTTTTGATAATATAGTGTTTTTTTAATGTAGCAAATATTAAATGTTAATAAAATAAAAAATGTACAAATATATAAATATATTCTATTCTATTCTATTCAACAAAATCGATAAAAGAGTAAAATTGGAGTGGAGTGGTGAAAGTAGAGTTAAATAAAATAATATCGAACTGGCGTGTCGATAAAGCATTGAGCTTGGTTAGACTTAATAGTGTATGCTATTAATATTACAAATGCCATAATTAGTATGTTTGTAAGCAAATAAAGGTGACTGTACCGTTCCGGGCGAATCTACCAATCCGGGCGAGTCTAAAAGATTATCATGAAATTTGGCACACATGTAGGGTAACTTGGATTAACACATAGGATATTTTTTATCCCCAAAAAATGTTTCTGGATGGACCATTAACCACGCGGGCCACGACGCAGGCGAAAGCTAGTTTTTTATCAAAATGTTCGTGACACCAACAAAAGTTGCCGAAAACTGGATACTGCACACTGTAATCCTCGTGGCCTTGACTCGCATTGTTGGAGTTCGTGTCGCTACGAAATTTGAGCCTTCACCTCCGTTCCTCACGTCCTTTTTATACTGCATCTCTATTACCATTTCGCCCTTTATAGCGTAATATATGCAAAAGCTCGGGATTACCTTTTTATACGAAAAATAACTTCTGTTTAGCTTGGCTTTTAGAAAAAATATGAATCTTATAAAGTAATATTTTTAGGTATTTTGAAGAAGGTAATTTTAATAGCCGTCTTCTTTTTGCAAAGGAATGTTTCCCTTCGCCGTCTAACTCGTTTATCTATCGAAGCAGAAAAATTTTTAGGGTTTTCGACATTGTGTGTGAGTACATTTTTTATAATTTTAATACTATGAAATTAATGTTCCAAGATATTAACATTTATCATAAAGAATGATTATTGATTCATTTTTGTAAAAAAAACTTTTATTTTTTGACTGTTGTTCAAAGATAATGAAATAATAATACTCTTTATATAAAATACATAAATTTTCTTGTAGTCTATCCCCGTCTTAAGTTGTTACACTCGTATTTTGAAGAAGCGTTTATAATATACTAGCTGCTACCTGCGGCTTCGCCCGTTTTCGCAGGAACCCGTTGTGCGATCGGGATTAAAAGTAGCCTTTATGTTATTCCAGGTCACTATCTTTCTGTGTTCCAAATTTCAGACAAGTCCGTTCTGCCATTCGAGCGTGAAAGAGTAACAAACATACACATATTCTTACAAACTTTCGCATTTATAATTTTAGTAGCATGAGAACATTCAACACACGGTAAAAGTGAAACCTTTAAATTTCTTATTGTTAAAGCACAATTTAATTGTTTCTGTGGTCTAGCGGCCCGTTGTCGGACATGGCTGCATGAGGTCCCAGGTTCGATTCCAAAGTCGGTCGAAAAAAAAACTGTTTTTTTTAATTTTCGTATTTAAATAACGTTTACCGGGATTGGATAGGTGCCCAGTTGTGGATAGGCTTGTCTCGTATCATATTGCGGTACTTAGTGTCTTCGGCTGATTGTGGGTGCCCAGGTTATACCTCTGTTTCCCTCTTCGAGAAAATGGACGTGGAGATACTTTTGTTTGTTAAACACATTAAATATTATATTTCTTTTTCTAAAATAAATTTGGCTATATCCAAGTCTATATGCCACATGTTAATGTTAGAAAGTATCTGGTTAAAATGATTTGTTGATTAAAGGAAGAAAATGTTAACACGCTCTTTTTGTAATTAACTGGCTTAATATTTTTTGTAAGCAAAAACACTTTGTTGAAAGTCTATCTCGTTACGTAGTGGAGTGAACAAAAATTCATTTAGAATGTTCCAGTACTTGTGTCGATTCTTATAAATTGAAATAAAGAAAGAAAATATATTTATTTGCGGAATATACGTGTTGAAGTTTCAAAATTATTTAAGCTTTCCAACATATCTACCACATTGTGGTGTGCACACATATTTATAAAAAATAATTATTTAAATATGTACATAATGTTTGGATGTTCATACAAAAATAGTTTTATATTTTCTACAACTTGAATTATAAACTGTAAACAATTTTAAAATGTAAATAAATTTAACTTCATCTACCATACACTACCACTGTTTCCAAACCTAGCCAGTCAGGAGAAGAAATAACGACACGAACTCCCCGGCAGCCAGGACTATAACCTATCATCCTTGTACTACCACCGTTTCCAAACATAGCCACACAGGAGAAGAAACGGCGAAACAAACTTCATATCACAAAATTGATATTACTGTTGTGTTCTTATATATAGCATTCGCATTAACATTATAAATGCAGAAATGTTTAAATCAAGCCTCAATGCCTAAACCAATCGCCACAAAATTTGGTTTGCGGGTAGTATATGACGTAGAGATCATTCCATCTTGTAGATGTTTTTGAGCAAGCGCTTCTAGAAATGATTGTATCGATATAAATTTATAAAACGTTTCTTTATTGTAAAAAATAACAAAAAAACTGCTTCAGAAAGCGCTCTCTAGCAATAAATGTCTGTCTAAGATAAGAGATCGTGCTGTTTTAGATCAGTTGCCAGGTAGCCGCTGTTATTGTTCAATATTTAACAAAAATATCTTACCAACAAAACTCTAGAAGGTCGCCTCTGTGGTCCAGCGGTCCAGGTGTTGGTCTTGACTTCATGAGGTCCCAAGTTTGATTCCCGAGTCGGGCAACAAGAAATAAAATGTGTTTTTTTCCAATTTTCTAATAAAAAAAAATTGCCTGGGATTGGATGTGTGCCCGATTAGCAATAGGCTTGCCAACTATCACATTGTGGGACTTAGTATCTTTAGCTAATTGTGGGTGCCCGGGTTGTGCTTCTGCCTACCTCTTCGGGGATATGGGCGTGAAGATACTCTAGAAGGTCTATCTTTATCTGTAGATAAGTTATCAACATTGGCCATAATTGTACACGGATAAAGTCACAGACAATACCCAATATAAAAACCATCTCAGATACGAAATCACTTTCCACAATGATAAAGCTAATCCATTCGAGTTAATCATAAATTTAATCAAACCACAGATTTCTATTAAATATGAGCTTGTATGACAGTATGTTAATGTCGAATGTATTGCCGTGATAAATTCCCGCGTTCCCCAAAAGCCAAAGATCACAAGTATAAATTGCGGCTATAAATACGGAGAGAACAATGTGCTTGCCACCCAGTGAGGCAGTTAACAGATAATATGGTTTTACTTATAAAACCTCAATGTTGACAACCCATAGGAATTATTGATGGTCTCTACCGCATAGCTTATATAGCATCTTCATATTAGAAAATTATTGATAGTTGTGTCCGTATATTTTGTTTAACAACAATAAGGAAAAAATAAAGTGTTTGTATTGATTTTATGGCATCGAAAAGTAAATGATTTTTCGGTTCGAATAAATAAGTCTCTTTCATCTTAAGGTTATCTGAAAAAGATCGCTCTGAAGCGATAAGACCGCCTTTGTACACCTAAGTTAAATATTACATAACATGAAAGAGTGTGTATTATTTTTAAATTTTGGTGCATAATAAAGTGGTCGCCTATCGGTCGAAGTTCGGCCATCATAAATTTAAATATCTTGTTGATAAGAACACCATCTTCATTTCTCAAGACTAACTACTTTGTTTCCTGAATAGTTAGTGCGCCATCTGTGTTTGTTTTTGTTTGTGTGTGTAAAATGCATGGTGGCGTGGGTAATGTTTTATTTATTGTTTAATGTACTTTATAAAGCGTTATTATTGAAAAATATTAGCGTCCTGCGGTTGTCTATTGTTTTCCCGACGAACACATGCCATATATTTAAATGCCATAATTTCATTTGCCCGAATTTTTATTTGCACGAATGTTTTGTTAACCATAATATACTTGTGACATACTCTTCTTTGCCCTAAAATTAGTTTCCATAATGATACGAGTGCCAAACGTATTGTTATTCATTATATTAGTTGCAATAATATTATTCAACAGAATACTTAAATGCCTTACAAAAAATTGTATCTGCATGAAGTAAAATGTAAATGGTAATAAATATATCACAGTACGATTGTGTATTTCTGATAAATATATGACAATATGATTACATAGTAGAGTTATCATTATTTATAATGCCTATTTACCTAGTACCTCTTTATACGATCAAAATCGCTTCTGTTCAAATTTAACCTAACGCATTTGTTCTAAAAAGCGATTAGCTTTCTGTGCACTTCGGCGGCTGCTGCCGCGGCACGCTCGCTTCGCTCACTCGGCTCGTGCGTTGTCTTTCATGTTCTTTTTTTTTATCGTGGGGAAATCAATCATGGATACCCGCCACTTTCGGGGAAGTGGCGGGCTATGTCAGACTCCTACTGACTAAAACCCCACGGTGTCCTCCCCTTCGCTAGGTACCGGGGCTGTGGGGACACTTTGGCACGCTTCCACGGCCCCGGCGGCGCGGCGCTGGATCTGAAGATCCCCTTCTGGCAGCCCCCTTCAACAGGGGCCGCTTACCGTCTAAAGTGGTGCACGGTGACACAGCGAGCACCACTTCGGGGGTTCCAGTGGCGACAGGTACCCCCAGGTGCCTGCCGCAACCCCATCTCGACCGGGCGGGCTAGATGGAAAGCCTGCCCCCCTTCTCCGCGGGCCGAACTGCCGCCATCTCACGCGGGCCAAGTGGCCCGCCACCCTGTGTGCGCTCCTCGTGTCCCCTCTTGGGCAGAGAGGAGCCCTCCCGGGTCCGTATTGGTTTCACCGGAATCCCGGCTCGACCCCAGTTACTCAGTCCTCCCGCCACGACAAGGCTCGGACCCTCTTCTTTCATGTTCTAACCTAACCTAACCTAACTAAAACAAACCATACCGAAACCATATAACAATAATTGATCCTTTAGTATAAAACGAATTTATGTTCCTTTTCTAGAAGTTATTTTTATGGTAAATGATGTTATGACTTGTGATAATATGGCTTACAACCATGCTAGCAAATGATATTATTGAAATTGACTTTATGGAAAACATATTTTCTAGAACGTGACTAATATAGTAAACAATGAGTATGATATATGAAATTATGAGAAATAATATTATGCCTGTTGACCATTATAGTAGATGAAATTGAGGCAAATGGAATTCTGGCAAACGGGTGTAACCGGCGTCCTGCACTTCTCCTACACATAAACTATAAGTGTGCCAAATTTTATGCTCCTGCGTCTAAGCAATTTTCGTAAAAAGGGGTCTAAAGTTTTGGAATCACGCATTAATATATAGATTCATTCATTCATTTAATATAAAACAGCACAAAAATTAAATTCAGTACGCCTGTGTGAAGTTGCGGGCAATAGCTAATCGCTTATAAATACTAAATGTCTTGTACTATATGTGGTACTAGCTGCTACCTGCGGCTTCGCCCGCGTTTTCACAGAAACCCGGTGTGCGATCGGGATTAAAAATAGCCTATATGTTAATCCAGGTCACAATCTATCTGTCTTCCAAATTTCAGACAAATTTGTTCAGCCATTCGAGCGTGAAAGAGTAACAAACATCCATACATCCATACTTACAAACTTTCGCATTTATAATATTAATAGGATTAGTGCTACTTTAGATCGGAATGCGATTGCAGCGAGAGTTGTATGTAGGATTAGGTCAGGCGGTAAAGTTCGTCGCTTAGCTAAATTATAATATCTGATTAGTTTTTATCGCCTCTGTGGTCAAGCGGTCCAGGTGTTGGACTTGTCTGCATGAGGGCCTTACATTAGAATTTTCTCATAAAAAACCCTTTGCTCGGGATTGGAATCGTGCCCGGTTGGCGATAGGCTTACCACCTATTCATTGCGGGACTTAGTGTCTTCGGCTAGTCGTGGTTACCCTAGGTGTGCCTCTGCCTACCTCTTCGAGGATATAGGGTAAAAATACTTATTTTTGTAAAACCATTATTGATCGAAGCTCATTTTGGGGCCTACTTATATTATATCTTATATGTATGGTCATAGCGTGTAATATTACTTGATATTTATAATATATAGAAAACAAGAAACAGTCAAGACTTTACTTGTTTCTATGCCATATAAAGAAAACTATGCTAAAAGGGAAAGCGATCGCGTGTTTCTTGGGCAATAAGCTGCTATAAATAAGTTGCATCAGGTTAGGGCTATTTTCTGCCTACAAGCTCAACTATGCTCGTTTTGATTAGAATTTTAAATTTTATATGAATGGTTTTATTGTTTATGTCTTTATTAACATGTTTTTCAAGATGCCGGAGCTGCTGTGCATTATTTTAAACTAATTTATTTTAACTTCGTCCGCATGGAGTTTCACCCTTGTTTTACCACTTTTCGAAAATCCCTTTTTAGCGGATGGATATCTGCATCACTATAACTTTCTTGCAAATTTTAGGGCAATCTTTTTAGTACTTTCAACTTGTACGACAGATAAGACATTAATATGGCCACTTTTTCCTTTTCATAAGTTACGTTTTTCTTCAAAATCACAAAATGTGTCTTTTTCATTTCTTTTCTTTGTAATAACCTAAAAATTTTTGGCAAATGTATGTTACTATCAGATACAAATGTCGATTTAGCATAGTCCATATAAATTGTATGTATGTCATATGTTTGACCACCTCGTTGGTTGAGTGGCTAGCGTACACGCCTAACCACACCGACCAACCGCGAGGCTCGGGTTCGATTCGCGACGGGGGCAGGCAATTGTATGATGAACATTTAGATGTCTGCATTTCCGGGTCTGGGTGTGTATTAAATTTATTCAGGTATCTATTTAAGTATTTGTATGTATTAAGATCGTTGACAAGACTTATCAATGGGTACTTATTTATTATTTATTATGTATGAATGTTTGGAACAAATCAAACTACTAAATCGGCATATTATGTTCAAGAATAAACAATTAATCCTTTGTTATGCTAACTTCATGGAACCAATGGTGTAACTTTTGTTTACTGTCCCGGACTATCCGCAGTCTGGTTCATGAAGACGTCCATCCGGTTTGTCACATCAAGTGTCATTTTAGAGATTTCCCGCCATAACAACTCCACCTTATGTTAAATCCGCAAAATAAAGTCTTTTTCTAAATCTATTATATTGTAATTTTGCAAAGTAACGCCCGAATTAATAAAATATAGTAATTTGGGTGTGCTGTTATTATTTTAGAGAAATACACACGTGAGTTGAGATTAAAAATAAAATATTAATAAATATTGATTGCAAATGTATTAATATTATATTTTTTTTAATGGATAAAGTAATTGAAGAGGAAGGCTTATTTAACCTATGTATATTTCATAACCGTGCGAAGCCGGGGTGGGCCGCTAGTTAAGTATAACTCGGAAACAACTATTCACTATTCAGATCATAATAAAATAATATGGGACACATAACCATGACCTATCCTTCTAAAACAGAACCATCAAAATCTATTGACTATTGGCCGAGTATCATACAAAAAAACATACAGCCGAACTGAGAACTTC
Source organism: Calephelis virginiensis (assembly GCA_002245475.1). NCBI lineage: Eukaryota > Metazoa > Arthropoda > Insecta > Lepidoptera > Riodinidae > Calephelis > Calephelis virginiensis. The sequence continues at coordinate 435,979 of NJDC01001921.1, read as the reverse complement.
CTCTTTTTTTAGAGTGGCATAGAAAAAATAAAGAACACATTTTGTAGGCTCCTACATTTTGAGACTGCATTTTCTCGTATGTAGCTGTCTTCATCCATTTGGCTTTGTTTTTAGCAAAGTATTGTTAAGACGATGAATAACTTAAACCGGTTATAACAATTAGATGTGTAACAAACCTGTATGTTATAATCAATTTGTAAGACATGTTGTATGTCTGTCACGTTCGTGTACTAATTACAAAGGCTTTGTCACTGTGGAGAAGTTTATCAATCCAAGTTTGTGGTATTAAGTAATTAATTATACGTGCTGCAAAATTTAAAAGTAAGTCATTTTCGATGATATAAAGTAACAAATTTAATCAATGTTCTGATAAATAATTTTTAAACAAGTTCAGAATGTATTTGCACTTTTTCATAATCAGTCAAAATTTTGACTATATTGTGTAAAACTTAAAAGCCGAAATAGTTCATGCCTATTTTGTAGTGCGGTAGGTATGTACCTGTTGGTCGTTCTATTGTAGTACACCTATTGTTCGTTGCAATCTGATAGAAATACCTAAAGTCCGTTGTAATTCAGTATTCGAAGTTTACTTAAAGTACAGGTACAGTATATTATTCTGTACTAGCCTACCCGGCAAACTTCGCATTCATTGATGCGCCGCGGTTATTCGTCTTAGCGTCAGATTTTTTTTAATCCGACCAATAGTTTCTGAGATTTACGTGTACAAGCAAATAAGCAAATAAACAAACTCTTTAGCTTTATAATATTACTATATATTTACGAATTCCAATTATTAAGTCGATGAAACTTTGATTCCATCAAAAACAAAAATCGTTTTATTTTTCGTTGGCAAACATGTTGCAGAGAATGTGGGCGTTTACATAGCCTCTCGGAACCCTCACAAGTCTGCGTAATTCTCCCAAAAAATAAATAAATTTTATACTCCTAATACGGCTGTTAGGCAATTTTTTTTGTGATAAGATAACGATCAAACATACATCCGATGGTAAAAGATAACCGTCGCCTATAGAAATCACAGGTGTTGTAGGTGAGTCGCGGTCTTGTTGCTGAGGTCTTTGCCAATTGTGGAAGTCTACCAATTAACCTCCAGACCGGAACAATATATTTGATAAACACTGGTCAGTCTAGTATAGGTATCTTATAGCTAAGATCCGATTTCAAACATGGATATTCTTAAATGAAGAAACACTTGTACACTTTAACTATTTATTATTTTATAAATTGCCTACCGGTTTCGCTTATAACAGCATCAGGGCTAACGAAAGTTTTAGTTTTATTTAATAATAAATTACTAGTGGTCGTCCGTTGGTTGAAATTCAATCATAAGTTGATAAGAACGCCATCTTCATTTCTCAAGACCAACTACTTTGTTTCCTGAATAGTTAGTGCGCCATCTGTGATCTTTTATCGTCAACATCAATATATTTGTTTGTGTGTGTCAAATGCATGGTAGTGTGGTCAATGTTTTATTTATTGATTTAATGTAATTTATAAGCATTATTATTAAAAAATTTTAGCGTTCTGCACTTCTCCTACATATAAACAATAAGTTTGCCAAATTTCATACTCCTCCGTCAGCGAATTTTTTTGTTAAAAAGGGGTCCAAAGTTTTGGCATCACATATTAATGTAAATTATAAGTAAAACAGTACAAGTGTTACTTCATTTAAAAATATGAATATTTGGAAGTGTTACCAGGCGCCGACTATGGAAAATATCAAATATGTTTAAAACATAGGTAATTAAGAAAACCCCAAAAAATTATAATAAGTGATGAAAGTTTGTATAAACATCGTATCTATTCTACGCTGACGTAGTCGCAAGCAAAGTTAGTCTTGTATAAATATTGTACACATCTGTGCTATCGATTGTCAGCAGTAGTTCTCAATATCAACGGCATACGAAATCAAATCAACATAATTTTTATTCCCGGCACGATCTACCCCAGAGTGGAGGTTATTCACTACGCAAGAAACCTGACGCCGTCTGTGAATCTCCAGGGCGTAGGAATCTGCGGTGTGTAACGTAAGAGCAATGATGTGGAACGATCAGACACGCCAATTGGGATTTGAAGAACCAATATTTTACCTACGAATACGTCAGTTTAACGTGATATTTTATTTTAATCGTACGAATATTGTATATATAAAAATCTCATGACGTAATGTTTTTTTGTGATAAATCTGTAATACTTTTTGTATGGGCTGAAGGGGGAAGGTAATACTATTGATAAGGGGCTAGTGCGTTCTATTACCGATGTGGTTAGGAATGTGATCAATATTTCTGTTTGTGGTTTTTTGATGATATTGGAAGGCAAACAAGCAGACGGATTTCGTGATAGTAAGAAGTTTACGCTGCCTAGAGACAGCAAAGGTGGTAATGGCGTGTTGTCAACCCAAGGCGGAGTGTTATTTTATGTATTTAAAATATATGATATAAATATATATTATATTGTATATTTTCAAGTAATATCTGCTACAGTTCGTGGTTGGCGTGGAAGTGTCTGTTAAGACCGAAAATGTAATATCTTTCAGTAGGTACTGTTCATAGTTTTTCAGTACAATATATTATCTTATATATCCGTTACATTGTATTTTGTAGGATATGACTTTTATTTTGTAAGTTAGAAACATCAAAAAAAGAAAATTAATGCGTACGTCTTGATGAGTTATTTTTTTTTGTTTCTTTTATTCTAAAAATTACCACATTACGCCCTATAGAAATAGTTTAGTAAATTGTGATGCTGGGTTATTCCAAAAATGCAGTTAGTAGAAGTGATAAGGGATCGAGGTGAACCGGTGCAAAATTATTTATCACCGATTTCCTCCGATGAATGCTTTGCCTATTTTTGCCGTTATTTTGTCAGTGCTCGCTATTATCATGTTACGGTGTCCAAGCTTGTAACATGATCACGACAGCTGTCGACTTTACAAGATACCAAACAGTGCATCAACATTAATGTCTGTAGGATGTGGATTTCTTACCATTGGGGAATTTGTCTGGCTGTCTGGAGTACAATTGCAAAAAAACATGACAACTTAGTCCGTAAAATGAAGCAATATATTTTTAGTAATTGTCGCCTCTGTGGTCTAGCGGTTCAGTTGTTGGACTTGACTACATGAGGTCCTGGGTTCAAATCCCAGGTCGGGCAACAAAAAGAAAATTGGGTTTTTCCAATTTTCTAATAAAAAAAATGTTGTCCGGGATTGGAAATGTGCTCGGTTGGCAATAGGATTGCCACCTATCACATTGTGGGACTTAGTGTCTTCAGCTAGTCGTGCCCTGGTTCTGCCTCTGCCTGACACTTCTGGGATATGGTGAAGATACTTTATATTTTTAGTAATACTCGCTGTAATTTAAAAGATTACTGCTTCACTCGTTATTTGCTAAGGAAAATGTATTTCCAAAAACAAAATGTTGAAACATTCACAAAATAGCAGCGGAAAGTTGTTAGCACAGATTATGTGTAATTGGTTCGTGATTGGAAACATTTTTTATCTGTGATTTATTTGACAGCTGCACGCAAGGCGGGAAATTACAACTGTCCTGTCAATAACTTAAATTAAAAAGGCACGGAAATTGACCTTATATTACTCCCGAACTAGAACATACTTCCGGTTAGCATTTAGAGTCTCCAGTGCACTTTGACTAACTACACTGACTGTTTACGAGTTGTTCCTGGACTTGCCGGTCTTGTCCATCTTTTCGAGTTTCATTATGATGATGGGATGTATGATATTGCGAGGCAAACAAGCAGACAGATTTCCTGATGTTAAGAAATTCAAGCCGCCTAGAGACACCAAAGATGATAATGGTGCGCTGCCAACCTGAGGCTGCGATGTTATGCATAAGTAAGGTTTCCGACTACCTTATCCTCCGAACCGGAGACCGGAACCTGCCCGCGACCTCCCCCGATTTTTGAAATGATTTAGCGCACTAGCCGAGATATTGGATAAAAAGTGGCGAATATAAAATAATATTGGATAAATAAATTTAAAAAAGGCGTCAAAGTGAAATTGTATAAAAAAGGTTACTATACCGTTGCTGAATATCTATCGGATAAGAGTGCTTGGGATTAATTGCTCCTCATACCAATCTCTTACTAGAAATTATATGTAATTTGCATAGAATAAAGGAAAAAAAAGACAGCCCGCTGAGTTTCTTTTGCCGGATCTTCTCAGTGTGTGGCCGCGTTCCGATCCGGTGGTAATAATAATAACTCATTATTTGTGCATAAATAGGGTACATGGAGGTGTTATAACAATCATTTATGCTTCGCCTATTTCACCAGACTTAACTGGTATACAAATTTTATTTAAGGCTATATTAACATGATATTCTCTTAATGCTATATTAACATTATTATCTCTTAATAAAACAGTAGTATATAAATCAAACGGTAGTTTTAGTATTATATAGACTCGTCACAAGTGCCTCTTGTAAGGTGAATGTGAATAAAAAATATTCTATTGTATTCTATTGAATATCTTGCTTCGTAATATATATATGAAACTGATGAAAATCAGTTCAGACGTTTTGACGTCAACAGAACATACATGCAAACTATTTAATAAGCCTTTGTATATTTTATAACCTGGGTATGTTATAAAAATATACATTACACGAGTAACAAAGAAAATAGAAACAGACATTGGATACAGAAATAATGAAGTCTCAATTATAACGTAAGTCTCAATCAAATATATATGTTTTTATGCTATATACTTTTTTGTTTGTTTGTTTGAAATGAATAGGCTCCGAAACTAGTGAACCTATTTCAAAAATTGTTTCGCCTTTAGAATGCTAAATTATCCCCGAGTGACATAGGCTTTGTTTTATCAAAATCGGTGCAGTAGAAGCCAAGTTACGCAGGCAAAATTGCGTGAAACTGCTAGTGTTTTTATAAAAAGAAAAAAGTCATGGAGGCTCCCTCAATGTTTTTTTAGGCGAATCGTAACACTTGGCACTCGATATTCTGTCTATATGTACATATGTTATATATTTATTAAAAAGTGTATCCTAGTAATTTGCAAAGGATGTTGTATGTTCTGTTTATAATGTTTTATTCTTTGGTGGGTTTGGATGAAAGCGAGCCTCGGCGCCTGGCCGTCGTCTCGCCAATCCCGGTCCTCTAGCGATGTATTATGTTACGGAAAGACCGAAGGACAACGCAAAACGTATATACTTACGCCACTAATGCTTTATATAAATTTAAAGTGATAATTGCCTCTTTGTCTAACGATCTGGTGTTAAAATTGACTTTATGAGATCCTGGGCTCAATCCCCCGGTCGAACAATAAAAATAAATTGTGTTTTTTGCAATTTTCTAAAATAAACGACGTTGCCCGTGATTGGATATTGGATATGTGCCCGGTTCTCGATAGATTTGTCAACTCACACATTGTGGAACTTTGTGTCTTTGGCTAGTCGTTGGTAACTTGGTTGTTCCTCTACTCCATCTGGGATATGGGCGTGAAGATCCTTTATTTTTGAACTTATACAAGTATTACCGTGTATATGTAACTGACATTGTGATTGTAAAGATGATTACGCTTTGTAATTTAAATCCCCTGACCACTATTCTTAATGGACGTGACCTGCAATGTTAAACCCAGTATATTCAGCTATAAAAAAAAGGTGGGAAAATCACCATAAACATATTACATAATGATAAAAAAATCTGGTTTCCTATTGAAAATGAAATTATGAAAAAAGCAGTTATTTCATTATTCCGAAAATTATGAATAAAAGCGGTACTTTTATTATAATTTTCAATTAACATAGGCACGTTTTGTCTGTGTTAACAATATCCTTTTTATTGGTTTACACACGAAATTTATACAAAAATCATTACGTTGTCCACAGTCACCTTCAAGTCTTTTAAAATATATATTAGAAAATATATAATTTAAGTATATTTGCAAGTATTCCCGACTGCAATACCACGAGATTTCCGGAAACAACCCAGAAACATTCATTCAATAATAATACCTACGTATAACAAAATACGTCCTGATTTCGCATCAAGCAATAACGAATTTCCTGAAATTCATGCTTCATTGCACCGGTATAAGAACTCCCTTTAATCTGTTAATCTCTCAAGTGCATCAGTAACCTGCACTAACGTCGGCTGCGACGTCCTCCCCATCCATTACCCGCTGAAGTGGCAACGTGTCTGCATCACACTGCGCTCGCCGATCGATAGTTATGACGCTTTCATCCACGCCCGAATTACGCACAGACTAGGAATAATCTTATTTATCCCATACTATCTATATTTTGTGGTTTGGTTCTACTATATTGCCCAATTAAGGGATTTTGTTCTTACCTGTGTAAATTAAAATCCTGTTCGTTAGTTTTATTGTCCGTTTATTATTATGTATTATACATATATACACTTTTCTGGGCTACCTCAAAATATATAACTAAATTTAAAGCCCTGATTATGCTGTAAAACGTCAAACCGGTTAGCTAAAGCGTAACATAAAGTATTAAATAAAATGTATAGTGGAAAAGTATAAGCGTTTACCTAAAAAAAAGTGAATATACAATGGAATTCCATTAATTGCTGACGATAACAAGTACAGATTCTATTATACATATATCTAGGCATTAAGAACATATTTGCTTACTTTTTTTTTATTTGTTTTTTTAGATATTTTATTGAATCAGGCGTTACTTTGCGGAAATCCATTATAAAAGATGTAAAATAAGCCTTTATTTTGCTAATTCCGCGTAGGCAGTGTAACCGTTGTGGCAAATAATCCTCCAAACGACACAGAATGTGACAAGCCTAACTGACGTTCCCACTACCCACCTCCGCGACCAGAATACGAATATAGGAAGAGCTCGGGAAATAATATAAATTGTCACGTTCTTTACATGTGACAACCCTACCTAAAGTTCCCACCTCCCACCTCCGCGACCAGATCACAAATAGAGTCCGAACATGGGAAACAAAACCACTTGTCACGTCCTTCGCCAACTTTGTCGAAGCACTCACCACAGAGAACACCAAATCGCACTCGACGTACGTTTCGCCTCTACACCGAGGCATCCTCAGGAATTCGACCGTACCGTACAAACGACGACGACACACGAGTCGAGTTGACTCGTGTGTCGTCGTTTTAGCGGAATTTACGCGGAATTAGCAAAATAAAGGCTTATTTTACATCTTTTATATTTGCTTACTGCAATAATATCACTACTTTTCATTGCCATGTTTCAATTTACAATGTAGAGAAACTTCTGAATTATTTTATGTACAAACCTTAAGAATTCAGTCTTATGTTGGAAACGCACTATGAATATATTTGGTGTTGATAGGCAACTTGTGTTTCGTACAGTTATAAATTTTGTTTGCTGAGCAAAATAAACCACCTGCCTCTCTGTGAGGCAGCTGGTGATAGGCGAGCGAAGGTTAAAATGTAGACCGTTACCAACAAGACCATTGGTGGAAGAGTGCTGTGCAGCAACTTGCACTTGTAGCTATCACCGTATTACCTATTCCTGCCGCCATATTGACTCTGTCGTGTTCCTGTCTGGAGGGTAGGGTAGCTGGCAGATTTGCACTATAGGCCTTCCATCCTGGCCTCAAGACAGCATTGTCTTTAGGAGACCTATGTGCTTATTCGTTGACCTCTAACATAAAATAATGTAAAGAACTTCAAACCAAAAAAAAAGTTTCAAAAAATAAAAGCTCCGAAGAATCTCAATTTCTTGCCTTAATAAGTCAGCTTTAAAAAAATGTAAATTTGATAGTTACGAAATGTGGGTCAGATATAATCAGAATGTCATTTAAAATGACAAAGTTCATTTCGTAAACTTTGTGTCGTTACTTGAAAGTTAAGATTCCATTCAAATGTAATGAGCTTGTATAAATGGAGCTCCATTTTCGGATATAGCCTAGTTTTTTGCTAGGAACGTTAAAATATAAAAGCTTAATCGCATATATAATACTCACAGGAACACTCAAAAGTTAAGTCATAGACTTTAAGCGATTTCATGAAATATTTTTTTTAGCGTTCACGTCTAACTTAAGTGAAGATTCGAATTTCAACTAGACTAGCATTTGTGTACTGATTTTTAGGAGTATTTTGGTATATATTAATTTTATTACGGTTTATACAAAAGCGTCGAGGGGTTAGCGTACACGTCTAACGCTACTAACTAATGGAAGTTCCCGTCAAACATTTGTGTGATGAATATATAAATTTTTGATTTCAGAGTCTGGGTGCTTATTATATTTATTATTATTCCAGTATCTATTTAAAAATTTCTATGTATTAGTATTGTTGTCTTACATATTCAAATTCAAATAGCTCTTATTACGTAGATCTATACAAAGATTCTTGTAACGCGTCTATATAATTATAAAAACTACCACCGGATCGGAACGCGGCCACTCACTGAGAAGATCTGGCGAAAGAAACTCAGCGGCCTTGTCTTTTTCTTATAAATCTAATTTACAACAGTTTAATTTAATTAATATAACTTATCTAACACATTATTCGGCTCAAAACTGCCCGATGAAGTTGTAAAAACTTCGCGGTTAGCAACATATTAGCAATTTCAAAAAAATATATACAAGCATATAATTCTCTTAATTTGGCGTTGGATGAAATTGTGTAATTTGTCCAGGGATAATTAGTTATTTATATAATTTGTTTACAAAGTAAATTATGTAATTATATCAATTAGTGTAATTCGTCCATATTCTGATTCTCATAATCCAATTGTCGGTTTGTTTTACAGTAGGACTTAGTTAATTATTTTTTAGTCAGAAAATAGAACTAAACTATTACTAAGCGTCTGTTAGTTTAAAAGGTAAAGTAACTTTACTCTGAAACCGGCGTGTTTGTGTGAGAAGGCTAATGAATGTGAAGGAAGCAAAACAAGTTTGTCAGGATCGAGAGGTCTGGCACTCGATACTCTCTGCCTTCCGTGTAAGGGACTTTGTGTGAAGATAATATGTATGTAAGTATGTATGTACTTATTGAATTCCCAGAAAATAGAAATTGTGATTTTCCGGCTTACCATCCTAGCTTAAGAAACCATGATTAGCAAATTCGTCTACTTGTTTGCCTTCCAAATTACAATCCTATTTAAGAAATTGTCTTTTAAATTGTATGCATGTTAAAAGCATGCAAAAAAGCACTGTTTTTAAAAGTAAATCGCTATCTTTCGTAACCTGTACCACACAAACCCGACCAGAATACGAGCGAGTGTTTGAAAGCCGCCGCTCTTACTTGAATGAGGCAGGCTTCACAACTTTTTTGATATATACAAAGAAGCGAAGATTCAATGGAAAACCCACTTAGTGTCCTAAGTAAAGACCGCTTTCAATCGTCTAATGTATAAATATTTGTTTGTTTGCAGGTTGGTCCCGTTTTTGTATGATTTTCATTGGTGTAAGTACATTTTTGCACCTGGTCCTTCGCTTGTTTGAATTTTCGTTGTGCTTTACAAGATCCGTTTTGCTAACATTGGATATCTTGGATTTAATTCTAGATACATTTCTATTTATTTAAGATCAGCTGTGCGAGTGACTTCGTCCTCGTGGAATTTAACAAATATGTAGTTTATTAAGTTAATTTAGATTTATTCTAAAAGATAAGTAGCCTAAGTCACTTTTTTTTACATCAGTTACTTGCCAGCATGAGTCCCTTCAAAATCGGTGTAGCCATTTCAGAAGTAAGCCAAAAGAAACAGACAGATGAAAATTGTATAAAGTAAACGTATCCTACTAATATTATAAATGCGAAAGTTTGTATCTTTGTTAACCTTAACGCTAAAACTTCTGAACCGATTTTCATGAAATTTGGTATACACATAAAGGGTAACTTGGATTAACACTTAGGAAAATTTTTATCCCGAAAAAATGTTCCTGTGGGACCATTGACCATGCGGGCAACAGCTAGTACATTCATATGCGCATGTATAATAAACAGTTATTTTGATTTTACAAACAGACACTCCAATTTTGTTTATTTGTATAGATTAGAGCCGTCTAAGCTCTGAGAAATATCAATATTTGTAGCAACTTAAAGATTATTTTACTTTTACAACTTTGATAGTTGATTACGTTTATTTTACTTTTATAACTTTGATACATGATTATACTTACCCCGTTGGTCGAGTAGTTAGCGTATAAGTCGAAGGTCGACCTAGTCACATACTGACAAGTTAGATGTGTAATTAACTAAAAGTCTATGTTTCTTTGTCTGAGTGATTAATAATACTTGCCGTGGTCTGCAACTTCGCCTGGTCTTCTTTTTTTCTATCTGTCCTAAATTCACTTCAAACTTAACTGGAAATGTAGTGCTTGTATATTCTAGATTATTAGAACTTTTACTCAAGGTTGTGATTGTGTCTTAGTGTTTTGAACTACAAAACCTGTGACTTTAAAAAAATTTAAAGGCAAAAAATGCGGCGAAGTGCGAGTCAGCCTCTGTTTTTATCCTTTTTTTCATTTTTTCCTATATCTGTGCTTTAAGAAGTTGCTTCGTACCAAATTTTAAGATTCTGGGTTCACTAGAAGTACCCTGTAGGTTTTAATTTCATTGTGAGTTGCGAAAATTTACGGTTTAAACGGACATACCTACCTTTTGTTTGCGTTGGCTTAGAAGTTCGTTTTTTACAGCCCTAAGACTAAGTAAACCTGAGCATTCGATATAAATTTCGCTTGATATCTCCCCGCTTTCATGAGAAAAAAGATTCTGAAGGACGGACAGACAACAATGTTATCCTATAAGGGTTCCGTTTTTTCCTTTGAGGTACGAAACCTCGAAAATTTACTTAGCGGTAATGTATTAAAAATGGCAACTGTTTTTATTTAGCTTCCCTATCCTACGGAAACTCCTATTGTAAATTAGATAGAAAATAGACTTAATAAACATATTTTTTATCCTTCCTTGCAAATTAAGCAATGTATTAGTAGATTCAATGATAAATTTGCGCAAAAAATAACTTTTTTACTTTATTTATAATATCTCAAACCGGCGTGTTTGTATGAAAAATCTAATGAATGTGGAGGAAGCGAGGCAAGTCTGCAACGGTTGTAACATTTAGCACTCGATACTCTCTGCCTACCACTTAAAGGACTGGCTTGAAGATGTGCATGTATGTAGATACATTCATCTTGTAAAAGTATAAAGTAAATATTCACGCCCATATCCCCGAAGGGGTAGGCATAGGCACAACCAGGGCACCCACGACTAGTCGATGACACTAAGTTCCACAATGTGATAGGTGACAAGCCTATCGTCAACCACGACTAGTCGATGACACTAAGTTCCACAATGTGATAGGTGACAAGCCTATCGTCAACCGGCCACATATGTCTAATACCGGGCAACATTATTTTTATAAGAAAATTTAAAGTATACATTTTTTACTTTTTTTGTTGTCCGACCCGGGAATCGAACTTGGAACCACAAGGAGTCAAGCCCGACACCAGAGCACTAGAGCACAAAGACGATTCATTTAGTACTAAACACAATACTTAGTTCGCCGGATCTGAAGCATATTTGATTCCAAATAAAGTATGGAATTGGTTGCTAATTGTATTTATTTGTATTTCTTTTTACTTTTTTTAATTCTCTTTTTATACACTGGAAAATATCACAACGTCATAACTATTATATTAGAACGAGTATATACAAAGTTTTATGTTTCGCACTTCATAGTTCATAGTACCAAGGGGGATGGGAACGACAATGAGCACTAGGGGTCTAAGTGCAAATAGCGCTTTCTGAACCCAATACATATGTTTACAGCATAACAGCACGTATGGTATATTCTAATATCGATTGCACTTCTAATGCTTGGTCTGGCTTGCTCAGGGGACTTATCTTAATGTACATACACCGCAGAGTATTATCGAAACATGTAGAGTAGTACAGGCAGCATATAAAATAGACACCTTCATGTTTTAAAGCCTAATTTTGTTTAGATTTTGAAGTGAAAACTTCTTTAGCGGCGTTGCACACTTTTTTTAATGGGTTTGTGTACGATAGCGCAACAAATGACTATCTTGGGATGGGAAGCCTAACGCCAACCTGGCACATATCTGATCCCAAAGTTATTTTTTTTAGAAAATTGAAAATATGTTAATATGTACCTAATCAATGCTTTACTACGGAACCCCAATGGGCGGGCCCAACTAGCATTTATCCGTAATATTTGAAATATTTTAAATATACAGAATTCTCTCGTCTTCAGTAGAATAATTTGTATTTAATAAGGACAATTTGTGTAAGGGTTGCCCAGTCCCCAGATATACGAGTATGTAGTAAATCGTAGTATACGTTAATCTATGACAAAGTTAACCCCCACTTAATGCCGCTCCGTCTCCATCCATCACAGAGGGGAAATTATCCTCGAGATTATATTATAATAACTACGCTTGCGGGCAGGGTCTCGTAATGCGACGCGAGCTTAGAATATGCTAGCATTAGCAGCCTACCGTATCCAATTCTTATTTTGTTTTTTTTTTTTATGATATTGGAAGGCAAACAAGCTGACGGATTTCCTGATGGTAAGAAATTCACGCCGCCTAGAGACACCAACGCTGATAATGGGGCGTTGTCAACCTGAGGCCGGGATGTAAGATCTCGAGCAAAGGTTACCAGCTACCTTACCCTCCAAATCGGAACATCGGACGTTATGGCGGCAGGAATAGGTAAGGCGGTGGTACCAATCAAACTCTACCACCTAGTCAGATGTAACGGTGTTAGTGTCGCTAAGCCTATGCTCGCCTTTTACGAGCTGCCTGGCAGAAAGGCAGATAGATGGTTTATTCTGCAAAGGAGCCCGGACCAACACGGGGAAAATGTGCTAGCATTAGCAGCACGTATATTGGAAATTCTTATTTTATTTGTAGTTCAAATGCAATTAATCTACAAATAAAAACATCGTCATGATAAAGGAATAATTACTTGTTCATTTCCTTTTTTACAGTTTGAATTCGTCAGGAGTTCGTACTGTAAAAAATGTGGTGAATTTTGTTTCATATTAAATACTAAGTTTTACGCGCAGTTTAGATCTTATGAAATCATTTAAAGTATCTTAAGTTGCTTTTAACATTTCCAAGAATATGTGTACAAAGTTTTGTTATTATTGGTTTACTAGTTATCGCATGATAGTGCTATAAACAAATTAACATTCTCATGTATGATATTAGTATCGATTAGTGTAATTAAAGCGAAAATCCAAGTCGGTATAGTCTTAAAATTTAATAAACTAAAAAATCGTTTTGTTAAGTTCAAAACAGTTTTCAAACAAAATAAAAATTTCGTATCGCGATGTTGTCAGGGATAAACTCCAAAAATACTTATTTTGATTTTGCAAATTTTGATTAAATTTCGTAACTCTGTGTAGGTGATTTAATATTTATTTATTTTTTATTATTATTTAAATCACACGTTATTTATTTCATTCCATTGTCTTAATGGATTTCTTAAGAGCAGAGCTGTAGGCACTAGCTAGTAAAAATGAATTTGAAATAGGTTTAACTTATACTTGATATATTATATACTCCAAGTTTATATATAAATTTATAGTATATAATTTAAAACTAGTCAACACGGCGAACTTCGATACGCTCTGGCTAACCTTCAGTGGGAATTAGCGTAAGATATCTATGTTTATGTAGGATGACCTGTATTTTCAAATGTTTCCGGAAATTTCGGATTTCAAGTTATTTGGTCACTTGATACTGAGTATCCGTATATCCGTAATTTTTAAACTACAAAACTGATGACTTGAAAAATACGTATCGGAAAATCTATATAAAGCACATACTACAAACAAAAAAGAATAAACAAAGTCGGACTATGTATAAATCATAATTTTATGTATAATTTCAATCGAATGTACATTTTGGGTTTTACCTGTGTCTAACGTATAACCTTCCGCCGAACATAAAGTATTGTACTTGCCAAATTGTGTTACAATCGGTTTAGTAAATTCGGTGTAAATTGCGGTCGGGATGCAGATAAACAAAAATAAAAATATACTGGAAATGTGTTCTTCCGGCATGTTTGGTCGGCTGCGCCAAACTGTTTTAATATTTTCAATGTACACAATTCGCTTTTCTACAAAATCTGTGGATTATATGATATGATATGTATTTTAATTTATTTGTAAATAGGTATAGATTATCATAAGTATATAAGTTTTGTAAAAGCGAGACCAGTCTATAAGATGTGATCAAAAGGAATATTTACATTTTTTATTAAAACTCTTGAAATATTTATTTTACATTTTTAGAAATAGTAGCAACAAGTAACTTCTTGAATATTACAGTCCCAAATAATTTAATCTTTCTACGTCTAAAATACTAAGACCTTCCTTAATTCGAAGGCGGTCATTTGAATTCGTTTTCTACATTCCTGTATTTTGCTCGATATTACTCTGTTTAAAATTTTTTATTTAAGTCGAGACAAATGAACAAATACGTGCTAGATATTGATATTTTGTTTTTGTTAAACTACTTCATAGTTCTACTATTTTATGAATTCTTTTATTTAAAAACTAACCGACCCGTCTTTACTATGAAACTAATTTTGGTGTTGTAAATATTTTTGATGCTTTAAAAAACAAAACAAAAACAGGCCATAACAAACTTTTTCAAAAATGTGAGAGTGGACCATTTATAGCTATAAAAATGAAGGGTAACCGATTCTTAGACTTACCCGATGTGTGCCAAAAATTCATCAGAATCGTTCAAACCATTTCAGAGAAGTATACTGGATGTAGAAATCTAAGATGCTGAAAATACATTTCTAAACTACGCCCAAACATCTTTGTGTGTAAACTCCTTAGATATACAAAATGCTTGTATCCTAAGTCAGAATGTCAGAATTTGGTAAACTAATTGTTACTTTAGATTAATCATTAAAATTTTAAAGCAAAACAAGTCATATTTTACAACCCAACTTTGTTATAAATATTTGTGTTTCACTTGCCGGAAATTCAACGCTGCGCTTTGGGATGCCGAAGAGATTTCCGAATTTGCTTTCATCAACTACCATGACTAGATTTCACTTACACAAATTAATTTCCATATAATATCTTGCTAGAGTTTTTTTTTTATTAATTATGAGTAAGGACATCTAAATCTAATCTAAGTAATGCAAAAAATGTTACTATGTTATAAAATAATAAAAGATTAGGTAATGTTTACAAGTATACTGCTAATATTATAAATGCGAAAGTTTGTAAGGATGTGTGTATGTTTGTTACACTTTCACGATCGAACGGCTCTACGGTTTTGTGTGATATTTGGAACACAGATAGATTGTGGTCTGGATATAGGCTACTTTTAATCCTGATCGCACAACGGTTCCTATGAAAACTCGGGCGAAGCCGCAGATAACAGCTAGTATGTTTGTATGTTTGTATTGTTCATAAGAAACAAATTTGGGGTTGCTTTATGGACGGTTATGTTACATTCATTCTTAATCGGTAATGCTTCATAGTTAATTTTGATCGAAGACAATTAAGAAGCTTTTGTTATCGTAACTTATTAAGGCATCGCTAATTGCTTCGTTGTTTTTAAGCTTATCGACGTTTGTGAGTAATGACCGACCGTGTCATGACCAGCTGATGACAGATAAAGAATCCAAAGATTGGGCAAACTCAGAAGTATTTTTTTATATATTTTAGTAACCTTCAAGGTGAATAATATTGTCTTAAAATATGTATGTCATGCGTTGCCAGCTTCATATTTTAAACTCACCTATAAATCTATGTGCCTTAGAACTCACGAAAGTGGCTTTTACCCGCACCCGCATCGGTCGCGCAACTGCGGTTTTATTTCAAAACTAACGAGTCCGGTAATTTGTGCGGTCACACAGCCGTCGCGGTTCAAATCATCGCTCGCAAACTTGTACGATTCTATGGCCTGACGACTGGTGGCGCGGGAGCCGCAAATAACCGCGGGCGCTGCGGGTGTAAAACGCGTCGTGAAATGGTTTCTTTACGTGTTTTTTTAAGCTATTGCATAGCTTCTGTCGCGGGCCTTGAGCGTGGAGACCGAATCCAGAAATTCCTTAACGAAAATAACCTAACACCCCCCACTCCGACCGGCACAGCGGTAATACTTTTTAGTTTTGCCATCTATCGATGAATAGCAGAGCTTTTAATGGCTTTTCTCTTTAGTTCAGCAACTCGCCTCTAGATGGCATTGGTTGTATCGGCGTTACTGCACATGCGTAATTCCCCTAGTCGCCCTGCAATCTGGTGACTCATGCCTGCTTATTCAATTGCCGTAACCGCGGCAGTCTCCGAGTGCTACACGTTTTTTTATAAGTGATATGTGGTACGTTTTAGTCTTCTAATCAATGTTTTGTTTCTCTATTTAATTCTTACTTAAATCAAAGTCACTAATTAATCAAATGACTTGACTATATTGAAATCAATGGAGGAATACGTAAGCGGTGGTTGAATATATTATTAAATTTGTACAGCTGATTGTTAAGGAAAGTTTAAATTAACCACAATCTTTGGTTTGTTTTTGATCTTATCATTGTTCAGCGCTACTTGTTGAGGAGTTTGGTATTCGGGTCGAATATAATTCAGTGCCCAAAGGCTTTCGTGCATTTCAACCGACGAATCGAAAAGCATGTTACCTAACACTTCCAAGTTCGTATATAAGATACTTACGATTTTATTAAATTTGAAGAAGAAGTATCTTCACACCCATAGCCCAGGAGAGTAGGCGAAGGTACAACCAGTCCCGCAATGTGACACCTATCGCATCTGCAACAGGATACATGCAAGCATCTCACCAACAGGATACATATCCAATCCCGGACAACGTTACTTTTGTTGGAAAACTAGCCGACGCGGCGAACTTCGGATCTCTTTACTTTAACTACTACTAACAGTTTTAAAGGTTTAAGCATTGCTTTTCCCAATTTCCCTTCTATTTTTTCGGTTTTAAATTCATAACAACCATTTTCCTGCAAATAACCAGACATTAAAAAAATAATTAGCAAAATTGGTCTATCCTTTCAGGCGTGATCGATGACCACGCTAAAAGAGGATTCATTTTATATACGAGTATACAGATCGAAAATACAAATTTCCTTTTTTTTGCTATCCGAACCGGTGATCGAACCTAAGACCTCAACAAGTCAAGTGCCACGCCGACATTGCATCGGCAGCTAATCCTTTGTTAGTGTACATTGGCGACAATATTTCATCAAACAAGCAGTTTTTTTTCATAAAAATCCAGTGACGTTAACCTTTGACATTAAACCACGATCGAATATGAGTTTTGTCTTAAAATAACACGTTGAAAAAGTCTTAATACAGGATTTCAGCTATAGCGAATGGTAAATCCCTGCCAATAAAATTGGTCTGCCAATATAGGCTTAGCTGATTGACGGGCCGTGTGTTCAATAAACAATTTAGCTAATCAACTCGTGTTTGCTCCCTTCGTAATTAGTTAGAATAGACCCATTGTACCGTCGGATTTAAAGCTCTACTTGTCTCCCGTACTTATTACGTACGGTAAAATATAAATCAATAAAAAATAGGTATCGCACATTTCTTTTGATTGCTGCATAATTTGGGTGGGGGTTTTCGTAAAGGAAAAAAAAAGATTTTTCACGTCCATATCCCCGAAGAAGTAGGCAGAGGCACAACCAGGGCACCCATGACTAGACGAAGACACTAAGTCCCATAGGTAGCAAACCTATCGACAACCGGGCACATATTATCCTATCCCGAGCAACATATTTTATTAGGAAATTGGAAAAAACACATTTTCGTATTGTTGCTCGGCCCGGGAAGTCAAATCAAACACCTGGACCACTAGACCACCGAGTCTTTGTTTTTTCTAAAGTATACACTTTATTGTCGATGTGTGTCGTGTCGATGGGTTTGTAGATAATCTCGTGTTGGTCTCTTTTTGCGAAGAATCAACTATCTGCCTTTCTTCAGGCAATTCGAAAGAGGCAAGCAAACGTTCAAACGGGTCACCAACAAAATCATTGCTGGTATAGACTGCCGTATTGTAACTCATCTGAGTCGGCAGGAATACTTACCTATTCTCATAATGACTATGTGATAGGGTCGTCGACAACATACATGATGTCTATACGCCACTGTTATCTCTTACTATCAGGAGACATGTGTTCTTATTCGCTTACATATCACAAAATAAGTATCTGTTAAAATTTGTTAAAATCAGTTAGATCTTTTGAAAAATAGGATTTGGAATGAAGGATTGTTATTTTACGCTTATTACGCGTTTCCACGCAAACGGAATGTCTGTTTTTACCTTGTGGTTTTATAGTATAATTATAATATAATTAGCACGTAGTAGATAATCGTTGTATATGTACGCCCCTATCTTTCTTTAATATCCAATAAAGACTCTTACCAAAACATTGAAATCAGATCAAATTTACCAAAGTCGGTATTCAATTATAATTAGTCATAAGTTGTCAATAAATCATGTCAGGGTCTTGGGTAAAGCGGTGGCCTCATTACACAAGCTCATGTAGTGAGTTTTGACGGCAACGAGGAAATACACGATACGCTAATTTTTTCATGATTATTTCTTTTGTACACTTTCACTAAACAAAATTGTACAAAATGCCATCAAAATCGACTAATTTCACCCAATATATACACGAAATTCAATAATTATAAAAAACTTTGACCATCTTTACTCTCGATGGCCAAATCATTAAATTTGTATTTACGAATTGTTGTACGAATAGTGTAAACAAAAACGAATTATTTTGATATGATCGTAAATCAGTACTGGCGAGCCATTTATTGTTGCTCAGTGTGCACTGCAGTAAACTCGTACAGTTTACGTAAACATTGCAAATGTAGCCGGCATTGATTCGTGATTATTCAATTTGATGTTCGCAATCAGCGGACACAAACGAGCAAACACGGGGAAGCAAACAGAACCGAATCGATTATCACATTCTGAGAACAAATAGTGATGCGAAATACGTATCTATGTTCGTAAATCATCGATATTTTGAGGTGAATGTGAAATGTGTGAATAATGTTGGCGTTGTTTTACAATTGTTTGATGTTTGTTGTCAGATGATACGTATATACACGGTAAAACGAACCGAACTGAATCGAGTAACATTTTTTTGAGAAATGACGACTGACAGACTGACAACGACCAAGGCGAAAACTGAGAGAAAAGATGTATCGATATTTATAAAATAGCAATGGTGTGTGGTTATAATCAAGTAAGTTAGTAATATAGCCGACAGCAAGCAATCACGGAAAAACAAAAACAAAAATCACCAGCAAACAATTTATCTTACGTAAATATTACATATGTAGCCGGTGTTTATTAGTTTTTTGCAGTTTAATGGCAGTAGACACAAACAAACAAATATGTAAACGCAGCAAATTAAATAAAACGAACCGATTAATCTGAGCGTAGAAAATTATGAAAGTTTAATTTTTCCTACCAAATAATCAAATAAGGAGAAATAAAGATTTATTAGACCTGTACATCTATTTAACTATAATAGGGCCGATTATTTTACTACATGTTAAATTACTACTCAGTAAACCAGATCATGAATTCAGGAATACTTTTTCGTATTACATTACAAATTAATTACATTATATAAGTATTACATTATAAATATTATTCTACTAAATCAAAGAACAACTTAATCAAAAGCGTTTTATCGATATCAAAATAGAAATTCTTATTTTTCCCAACCCTATTTATTTTCCAATGGTTTGCTGAAACCGCCAAGTCCATTTAGGCTTTTGTTGAATAGTATGAGTACATCTTATTATTTCTAGTTATTGAAGTCTAACTTCAAAACCTAAGTTAATAATAGTCCTTTCGACATAGTTCATTTGCTTTTGAACTAGTGGTTTAATACATCGTCTGTAAACGATGGATTGTTCTTTATTGTATCACGAATGGTTTTTGGTTATTTTATCGAAAGGTTAAATATTATGATTCAAAGATTCCAAATAAGTTTGATAAATAGGGCAAAATGATATATGTAAAAAGTATGTTCACGCCCAAATCTCATAAAAAGTAGGTAGAGGTATAACTAGGGCATTTACGACTATCCGAAGACACTTAGTCTCAATGTGATAGGTGACAAGCCTATTGCTAACCGAGAACAAACCCGATTCCGGATAAGGTTTTTTTTATTAGTAAATTGAACCGTGTTAAGTCAATTCCAACAACGGACCGGTACATCACAAATTCATATTATAAACATACGTACTCTATGTATATA
Source organism: Calephelis virginiensis (assembly GCA_002245475.1). NCBI lineage: Eukaryota > Metazoa > Arthropoda > Insecta > Lepidoptera > Riodinidae > Calephelis > Calephelis virginiensis. Next base: position 415,701 of record NJDC01001921.1, on the reverse strand, counting down.
TTTATTTTAATCACTACATAGTATAAAATAAAGTCGCTTCCTCTGTCCCTTTGTATGCTTAATTCTTTAAAAGTACACAACGTATTTTGATGCGCTTATTTTTAATACGTAAAGTGCTTGAAGAAGAAGGTTTATACGTGTTATTATTTCATAACCCTGAGAATCCGGGGCTAGCCGCTAGTTAACAATAAAGTCGAAAGTTTCATTACTACACAAGATACTAAGAGCTCATAAATAAGAGAAAAGTTATATATTTAAACAAAATCTATGCAATTGCAAAATAAAACCAATTTGAGGTGTAAATGTATTTATGGGTGATGTTTATCCATAAGTATATTTCTTAAGCCTTAAATGACTGGAAAAAGAATCCCCACATACAATGTTATTTTAAATTTATCGCGAACGGACAGACGCGTCGGAGGACTTTGTTTTATATGTACTGATAATGATTTTTTTGTGTATCTTAATAATGTTTTAATAAAACTTAGGTTTTTTGTAAGTTTTACTGGTTTTTAGAAGTCAATTACATTGCTATAAAATTAAATATAAAAAAGATAAAGCAAACACAAAGAATTAACATGTAAAAGGAAAAAAATTGCAGACGAATGTTAAATAAATAATATGCAAATTTGAGACTAAAATCCTATGTTTAACGACACTAATAACTACAATTTACAATTTACCGGTAGTCAAAGTAACGATATACCCGGATCAATGGTCATACAACGAACGATTGTCCGTAATTACCAGTTAAATGTTAACCTATTAGTTAGTGATAACGGATACCGCAATTATTATGTATTTTCTTCGATAGATATTTCAGTTTGTTATTTCATTATTTTCATGACAAGTAGAATTCATTGTTCTATTTATTATACTATATTTTAACCGTCTCCAAAAAAAATACGATTTTCATCTGCTTATCTTTCTTTCGGTCTGTCTGTCTTTTGGGGTGGGTTAATTTTTGATAAAAAAATAGCCTGTGTTTATACCTGGACCTTAAGCAATATGCGTATCAAGTTTCATCAAACAAGGCTCAGCGGTATAGCCGTCAAAGAGCAACGAACAGACATATTTTTTAGTGTTAGTTGGTTTAATTTTTAGCCCTTACTCTAAAATCTAAAACCAAAATATTAAAATACTAAAACATAAATTATACGTAATACAGTACAAGTATTTTTTTAATTAAAACATATTATGTATATTTGTCTATTTTGTCAAAATAAGAATTTTGGAATGCATTATATTATACTGTTTCATGTATTTCCTAGTAGATAAATGAAACAAACTCAAAAGTTCGTTTATCTTTTTCCTAGAAAGTAGTAAATTATTAGTACTTTAATAATAATACGCGACTCTAAACTAGGAAACTTCTAGAGCACTATACCAGTATATGCCTATCAACTTGAAACCACAGAGGATTAAAGTTTGCGTTTCAGTATGGCAATAAATGTTATATTAACTGCCAGTTTCATGCAGTTTCACTCGCAAGTTATGTGTCCCAAAGGACAAACTTTTACTCTGATTCAATCTTACAAAGGCCTGCATTTTTAAGATTGAAAAGAGCGGTGTTATGAGTTTGACATGTCTGAGTCTATGTATCTCTGTCTTTGGCATCATAATTTTTGAACGGATAGAACGATTTCGATACAATTTTTAATTTTTGAAAACTGACGTGATCGAGATATTTCTGATCTGTATTATTCTCGTAAGTTTTTTCGGGGGTTAACTTAATGTTTATTTAAATACAATGCGAATGTGGATTTATGTAGGTACCCGGGGAGACCAAGTTTGACATTCCAAGATCAGATCACTCGGATAGTATTCGAGGGTGGTGTCAAGAGTCTCCGAAACCGACGTGTTTGTATGTAAAGGGTAATGAATGTGAAAGAAACCTGACAGGTTTGTAAGGATCGTGAGATCTGGCGCAAGATATTCTAACGGCCAATGTTAATAATGTATCTCAATCTAATGGATTTCAAGCAATCTAGATATCTGCGTATCTGGCGGCCTATCCCATACCTAATTGTCATATTTATCCTGTCCACAGATATGTTATTGGCAAGCGATAACATAAAAATGGATCAAAATATCAATCTTGGACAGCAAGTTTTGGATTAGGATTGATTATTAATATTGGCCGTAAGCCTACACCGTAAGGGATTTGGCTTTAAGATAGTATGTATGTATGTATTTATTTATATGCAAACATTTATTTGACATAGACGATTTATTTTAATGGTTTTGTTAACCATCACCGGCACCGGCAAAGTGCCGACGTAACATATTACATAATATATTATAATGGTTGCAAAACGGCATGGTTTCACACTAATAGTTAACAATGGCTGGCTCCATCAAAAGCTTTGTCTTAACAAACAATTTGCAGCCTCCGGTTCGTAACGGATGCGTGCCATCATGTTCAAATTAAACATTAGGGTAGTGCTTTATCTGTACACTTTGAAATACATACACATACAATGTCTTTTATATGTACCTATTTAAACTTTGATGACAACATGTTGCTTTATCCTGTTAATTTTTATTCTATTGATGATCCATTGTTATGATTTAATTAGTCGCCTCTCTGGTCTAGCGGTTCAGTTGTCGGACTTGACTGCATGAGGTCCCGGGTTCGAATCCCGGGTCGGGCAACCAAAAGAAGATTGGGTTTTTCCAAACAATTTTCTAAACAAAAAACGTTGCTGGGGATTGGATATGTGCCCTGTTGGCTTGCCACCTATTACATTGTGGGACTTAGTGTCTTCGGCTAGTCGTGGGTGCCCTGGTTGTGCCTCTGCCTACCTCTTTGGGGATATGGGCGTGAAGATACTTACTTATTTATTTCTTTATTGTATACAAAGCAGTTATAACACAAATATTTACAATTTTACAGAAACTTATCTCTAAAATATGTCTTCCAGCAAACCCAAAATAGGGAGAAAGAAAATAAAAAAAAAATATTTATTTTACTATGAATACATTTAAACAGTTTGTTTATTTTAAAAATAGTAAAAACCTATCTATGAAGCAAAGTGTGTTTTACTGCTTATGTCAATTTTTCTTCTTTCGAAATATCGCGTTTCCATTAGTCGTTTCAAAAAGCATTTACCTTTTTTAAAGCATTCTCGGAACAAAATGATTTTATTTTTGGAAAATGTGTTAACAAGTAATTCATAAAATATAATAGAAAAAGACAATAACAATATAATAATATATGACACATGTCCAGACTATATTCCTTGGTAGTTGTTACGTTTGACAACATTAGGGCTCTTACCATGAGTTTACGGCTTGTCAAATTTACTATACTCGCTACTGTCTCTGTAAATTATTTGTATGGAAACTTTGAATAGCGCCTCTTTTGGTAACTAAGAGAAACACACTTTTAGACCAAAAGACCAACAGTAGATTTCGATACGTAACTTTTGAACGTAATCTGTACCAACTCATGGTAAAGGCTCAGTTTAATAA
>NJDC01001921.1:398149-412181 GCA_002245475.1 Calephelis virginiensis | reverse complement strand
ACGCTACCGTCTCTGTAAATTATTTGTATGGAAACTTTGAATAGCGCCTCTATTGGTAACTAAGAGAAACACATTTTCAGACCAAAAGTGTCATAGATTTCGACACGTAACTTACCGAACGTAATCTGTGCCAACTCATGGTAAAGGCTCAGAGCCCTAACCATGAGTTTACAGCTTGTCGAGTTTACTATACTCGCTACCGTCTCTGTAAATTATTATTTATATGAAAACTTCAAACAGCGCTTCTATTGGTAACTAAGAGAAACACACTTTTAGACCAAAAGACCAACAGTAGATTTCGATACGTAACTTTTGAACGTAATCTGTACCAACTCATGGTAAAGGCTCAGTTTAATAATAGTTAGCCGCTTTATGTGTCTGTATCCTTAGAATAAAACCGTTTACTGAGATAATATCTCTGATTATTCAATTCTAACAACTCTTATTGAATAACGGTAGTGTTAATTGTGTTTTCACTTTGACAGTCTTAAATACGATTAATTTTGTAGCGTAAGTACAGATAAGCACATCAAACTTAAAATAATACAAGACTAGGCTAAAAAAATATGATGTGTTAATTGTTTTGTTATAATGTCACATTTTTTATACTCTGAGTACCTAATTACGGGTTACTTCTTTCTAAGTACTAATGTGTTAGATTAATTAATGTTAATCTTAAATGTAAATGTAAAACTTAAGTAAAGCTTGATTAAACTTAATTAAAAATAAAGAAAATCTTTTTACATATCTCTTTAATTTTATAAACATCAGCATCAGCAGTAGGCACTTTAGAGTTTGATGTACTGCTGATGCTAATGGCATCAATCAGGCAAGGTGTCTATTGTCTCGGTAGTCTATCAGTCAGCTGTTGACGTTGACTGGAGGTTCCCGATTCGATTCCCGAGTCGGGCAATTTAAAAAAAATGCATTTTTTTAATTTTGAAATAATGAATAAACTCAAACTATCTGATTTGAATAAGAAGTATGCATTATGAAAGTACGTTGTTCTTCAAAAGCAAAATACATTGAACTAGGTGTAAGTGACGTCTAAATATAAACAGAATTAAGTGAGTAAGTTGTATAATGATAGATGAAAGTCTACAATTAGAAGTTAATTGTATCTATGAAATTTTATCAAATGCCAATTGACCCTATATACTATACTTAAAGTGTTGTTAAAACATAACATTTAAATGTAAGAGTTAGACACGTACGAGTAAGCGTAGATTTTCTTACATTTTCCTTTCCCGTCAACAAAAAACACGAGGTGTAGATACTTCTAAGCACGGGCACATATCCAACCCCGAGCAACATTTTCTACGTATTCTTCAAATTTTAATAAGTACAAAGTTGTTTGAATGTAGCTTTTACTGCGATGACCCAGAAACCCTGGCAAATGATTAGGCGAAACAAAGTAAACACATGTCACACTCACAAAGGCGGTCGATTTCGGAAGTTTTCTTACGATGTTACCAGCTGGTCAAGTTTGTGGAGGGTTTTATCCGACAACTTACAAAGATTCGGTTTTATTTACTTTTCCAGTTCGTTAGATATATATCGATATATTATATCAAAATTAATCCCCATCTCCCTTGGTCATTGCATCACTTTGAAGTCTCGTTTAGTATAATTTGAATTAAATTTTAAGCAAGACTTGTTTGATTGAAGTTTTTAAAATGAAGACGCTACAAAATGACTTATTCTCAAAGTGGGCCTTAAACGAAATAAGTTTGGAAACCTCTGTGATAAGACAACGAAAAAGCAGGCTTTCCGGGTAATAAGAGACAGTTTGTAAAAGGCGAATTCGCTACTTATAATTTTGTTCTCAACCTTCGAGTAGGCGATATTGTTCGTCTCTCGCACAGTTTAGCATGTGATCTACTTGCAACCATAATGAGCGTGCTAACCATTGTCAAGGTTTGAAGAGTAAGGTAGTATGTGAACCTACGCAAAAAGGTTGATATCTATTGAGCAAGGAAAACAAAACAGCTGGAATTGGAAAAAAAGTTTTAAAAGTGTGTTAAACTCTTAACATCTTATTAATAAACTTAGACAAAAGTATACCAGGGCTTAACTTGACATTAAATTATCATTACAGTGCAATAAAGATTGTAATCTCAACTTACCCTTGGAATAGTTTCGTCTGGTTGTTAATAAAACGTTTCGTATTTTATTGTCTTAATAAATACAGTTTACTCAACATGTCAATGCCAAGTCAAAACATACGGATAGGTAATAGTAATTTTTGAAATGAAAACTTCTTTAGCGGCGTTGCGCACTTCTTTTTGGAGTGGATAAATACTACTAAACTCGCGTCAGGACCCGTGACCTTAAATTTCGTAAGACGGTGCAGGGCGCTTGCGCGAATGTTCGTGTTGTCATGTTTGTGTACGATAGGGCAATAAATGGATATTGTATTCTACCACATAAATAATAGTACTTTCATACTGATAATAAAAGCTATTCGTGTAAAATTATTCTTTAACCATTCCAAAATATCAAAAACGCACAACGTCAACATTCAAGTTTTCACTCCTGTCGGCAATCCCTGAGTACAACCCGTCGTTTTTAATTATTATTTTAAGTCGAAAGCCGAAGCTGTAATAATATACCATTGGTGTCATTAGAGGTCACTCATAACAATAACAGTTCAGCCGAAGACTCATACAATTACCCGGTTAAACACCGCGACGGACGCACTTAGTTAAGTGATGGTTAAGTGTATTATGATGGCGACTTTAAGTCGCGATACGTGGTACATTGCGCCCACTGTTTTTTTATTTGCACTTTGCACGTCTTTTATAAATGTAATAAGTACGATACGTTGGGAAGGAGAAACTTTTTAGCTTAATTTTAGAGTTTTTTCACGACTATAGTTGCCGTAATCAGTATTCAAAGTATTAAGCTTAGTATTTACATTTAGGATCAAAAGTCTTTTATGTCTTAAACACTGCAACGTTTTAGTAGACTAAAATAATCCAAGATTTAAGTTGTCATTAAAGTCAGTTTGAGAAAGACTAATGTCAACTTAAACCTTGATGTACTATAGTTTATGTTTGTCAATAAGATGGTTTAAGTTTTTTTTTTTGTTTGATTTGATAACGGACAAGAACACGGTTCTCCTAGTGGTAAGATATAACCGTGGTATAACACTACAGATGTTTAAGGTGCGTCGTAGTCTTGTGGCCAATAATTGTGCAAGTCTTCTGGCTACTTTCCTCTCCAAACCAAACCATGACACTGTGAATATGGCGGCAAAAATAAGCAAGCATAAGTTTCCCTACCTAAACGAGTTGCAGCACTACACTTTATCGTCATTGGTCATGTTGGTAATTACTACTTGTTGGTTTAAATTTTCTTCATTAAAAACACCTACGTTACAGTTTTCGTTTAAAGTACTTGATTTTTTTAATTGTAGCTTTAAATCAAATCAATGTATTAAATAATATGAGGAAAAATATAGTTTATTCAACTAACAAAATCAAAGTATGTTACACAAATTGATTATTTGAACCCACTTATTTTAATAACAACTTAGCCGAAACCTCATATGCCGTGACCTAAGTACCGCTACGACCGTACTTGGTTTAATGATTGCTTAGTGTATCGTTATCGTGATGACATGTCTCATATTTACATAGACTTATTTTATTTATTAATGTTTACATTCTGCTCGACCTTCGTGGAGTGCAGTCGAATTCTCCTGATGATCCTTCGGTTACGAAGCGAAACGTACGTTGATTTTTTTACATTCTGCTCGACCTTCGTGGAGTGCAGTCGAATTCTCCTGATGATCCTTCGGTTACGAAGCGAAACGTACGTTGATTTTTCAGTAGTTTAGTGTATGGTTAGTGTATGGTTGCTGCTAATAAAACAGTTTAGTGGTGTGTGTTGTGTGGAGCTGGGTATATTTGAGAGTTTTAGCTTCCGGTAAGTCCAATTCATTCTTAGCGCACTGTTTTGCCTGTTTTGTTACCCCATAATATGTATACATTTTGTTTTGGCGGAAAATTGCAAATTAAATAATTTTATTAAGTTTTAATGTTTACATATTTCCGTCTTGTCTGAGGTAATCTTTTTCGGTTCATTCGGTTGGAACATGCAAAGTATTTCACAATTATTTAGTATTATTTCAAATAATGATGATTCTTATCCCATAATTTGAATCTTCTCTAGCTATACAGTAGAGACAAACGAGCTAAAGAGTTACTTCATGGAAAGTGCATCTGGATATTCGCAATAGAAGCAACATCATAGATGTGTTGCCGACCTTGAAGGAATGAGTAAGATAATGAGTTCTTTTCTTAAAGTATTCCAAGTCGCACTTACTCGAAAATACCCTCTAGGTAACTGGTTCATACATGCCTTCGGAATCGCACGGTTGTAGACCGCCACGCATCCACGGCGATGGGCATGATACTCGTACTTTAAACCAGGACGCGTCCGATGGGTGAAACTCGGTGGCGGAATTCAAACATAACAGCTCCTCAGAGCTTACCCCGTTATACATGTAGTAGAAAACACAAAGAGTTCTAACATCTCTACGCAACGCCAAAAGGATCAACCCGATTGGTAATTTCCCGATCTTTGACAATTCGAGAAACTCTGTGTTCGAAGCGGTCAAAAGAATGGAGCTGGTACAAACTCAGAAAACAATCTCCTTAAAAAGTCCGTAGTAGTGTATATTTACATACATATCTTCACGCCAAGTCCCTTACGGGGTAGGCAGAGAGTATCGAGTGCCAGACCTCACGATCCTGACAAACCTGTCTAGCTTCCTTCACGTTCATTACCCTTTTCATACAAACACGCCGTTTTCGGTTAGTGTATATTTGATGTCATTAAAGGCCTTTTATAATAACAGTTTGACTGAAGACTTATAATAAAGCAGTTGAGCACCACGATTAACGAATTCGGTTAAGTGTATAGTTATAATAACGCCGACTATTAAATCGCGATACATGTTGCATTATACACTTATTGTTTCTGAATTTGCATTTCTTTTTTATGATAATGGATGGCAAAAAAGCAGACGGATTTCCCGACGGTAAGTAATTCTCGCCGCCTGGAGACACCAAAGGTAATGGTGCGTTGACAAATTGAGGCCTTGATGTCAGGCCTCGGGCAAATGTAAGTTTACCGGCCATCTTACCCTCCGAACCGAAACACGTCAACTGCAAGCATTGGTCGTTATGGCGGCAGGAATAGGTAAGGCGGTGGTACCTATCCGGACGAGTGGCTGCGAAATTCTAGCACCTAGTATGATGTCACGGAGTAAGTGACGGTAAGCTTATGCTCGCCTTTTACAAACTGCCAGGGAGGAAGGCAGATGATCTATTCTGCAAAGGATCTTAGACTAATGTTAAACTTACCACTGGCCATAGTTTGATTGTTTCATTTCTTAAAAAATATTTTTAGTGCAAGCAGCAGTAGCAGAAAATGATTTTTTTTAATCCTTCTTAATTTCTTATGTTAGAGCTCAACAAAAAAGCTTCTCCTGGTATGAGACAATCGTGAACTAGACTTCATAGTTAGACTGTTGTGCAAATCTACCGGCTACCCTACCCTTCAAACCGGAACACGACGTCATTGTGGTAGCAGAAATAGGTAAGGCTGTGGATCCCTACCCGACCAAGTTGCTACACATCACTCGACCACCAGTGGCCTTGTTATGACGACCTATATTTTAACCAGCGCTCGCCTCTTACGGTGCTAAGCAGAAAGGTAGATAGTCTATGCTACTTAGCGGACCCGGACCAACACGAAGAAAAATATTATGTTAATAGGTATACTGATTTACTTGTAAACTGAGAAAGTATACCACAAAGATATTAACTGATGTTATACCATCAGAAAATACGTCAGCTTATGTGTCTTTCAATAGTTTAACAAATGCCTACAAATAAAGTTTATCATTAAGAACAAGTACATTCCATCATATCTTCACGCCAAGTCCTTATAAGGTAGGTAGAGAGTATCGAGTGCCAGACCACACGATCCTGACAAACCTGTCTGGCTTCCTTCACATTCATTACCCTTTTCATACAAACACTTTCAGAGACTCTTGACACAACCCTCGGATAATATCCGAGTGACCTGATCGTGGAATGTCAACCTTGGTCTGGTACCTACATCCATCCACATTCGCATAGTAGGTATATCTGCTTTGTCAATCTTCTGTCATTCTTTCCACATGACCGAACCAGCTGAGCATGCCCTTTCGCATTTTAACACCAACAAGTAAAAGTATAAATACAAATATATTGGCAAATCAAGGAAGATATTTTACTAAAATCGAGTTTGAAATTACAAACGGTTCCATTTAAGATTGAGATAAATGCTTTATTTAATTCAAAACTGTTGAAAAGTTATACGGCAGAGTGAAACGGATCTTCTATCAATTAGCGGTTCTCAGACTATGGCTGGGCTAATCTGCTGGGCTGGGTAATCAAAGATGAGCAGGTACTGTCATATCCAAAAATCAATGCAAAATTTTCCATATGCTTGGAATATAGGTCAATTTAACAATTATTAAGCGAATAGAAAATTAGTAACTTTTATTAGTGTTTTTAGCTTCGGTTAAAAAGAATTGGTGTTTTAAGTTTGACGTGTCCGTCTGTCTGTGTATGTGCAAAAGAGATACGGCATCATAACTTTAAAAGTAATGGACCGATTTCGATGCATTTTTTGAAGTGAAAACTTCTTTAGCGGCGTTGCGCACTTTTTTTTGGAATGGATAAAAACTTGTAGACTCGCGTCAGGACACCTGACCCGATTCGTAAGGCAAAAATTCGTAAGACGGCGCAGGGCGCTTGCGCAATTAAGACGGCGCAGGGCGCTTGCGCGAATGTTCGTGTTGTCATGTTTGTGTACGATAGCGCAATAAATGAATATCGTATTCTACCACATAAATGATAGTACTTTTATACTGATAATTAAAGCAATTCGTACAAAATTATTCCCTAACCATTCCAAAATATCAAAAATGCACAACGTTAATAATCAAATATTCACTTTACCGGCATTCCCGGAGTGCAACCCGTCTTTTTGTGTTGAAAGCTGACATGATCGAGATTGTAGGTTTTGTCGGGGACTAATGAACATTTTAAATGACTGCCTGGTTGTTTGCTACAACATAAAAAAGAGAGGAAAATAAAGCCAGTCCTTGTCATGTCATTTTAACTACAGTTTGATAACATTGTTACTTGACAACAAGAGGGATAGAATCGGATATTCTATCAATTATTGAACATTAGGGCTGGTTCTAAAAACCGAGTAGTTGCTTCTCAATATCCATGATATACTTCATATTTATTGGTTATCGTATCACAATGTTTGTTAATGATAGACTTTTTTGTGGAATCAGTCAGCGAAAAAGCACATAGGTCGTGTCGTGCTGGTAAGCGACAACCCTGGCCTATAGGCACCATATAAAATGTAGATGTGACGAAGAGAACGAGGATACCTGAAAATACTAAAAAACCGAAACTGTCTTAAAAAATAAATTTCTGAAACTATAATAAGAATAAAATCAAACATTTCAAAGAACCTCGAATAAAACCTATACTTAATGTAGCTAAGGACCATCTCGATAATTTTAGCTTTCAAACAAAAAACTGCATCGAAATCAGTCCATTCGTTCAAAAGTATGCCACTGGCACACACACAAACACACACAGACACTTCAAAACTTATACCTAACACGCGTTGTTAACTGGGGTTAAACATGTATTATGTGAAAGAGTATTAATAAAGGTTCGCCAAGAGTCAAGGATAAAAGAGTTCAATTCTAAATTAAAGTTTGACCGTACTTTAGGTACATTAACTTGGGGGACATGCGCGACAAATGGGGAACCATTTTTTATCCACCGAGAGCAATGAACCTTCATAGTTGGGGTAATTATATGGTAAAATGTGTCAAACATTTCTGGCACGAAAGCTGGTGTAATATGCTATACGCGTGATCACTGCGTTAGGAAGGTTACAAACGCTTACGACTTTGATATAAACGTGGGAATAACCGGTAATGATACTTAAACGGTTTTTACTCGCCTCGGTTTTTCATTAAAATCGAATTTACAATTGTCGCCACCCTCGTCTGGCGTTCTGGTGTTCTAAATGGTACAGTTCACATTTTCTCGACAGTCTACAGTTTAGCGGGAAGATTATAAAAAAACGATATTATCTTACGAAACAGTATAGTTAGAACAGAATTAACTTCCGTTTTGAGAGTTATCGAGTGTAATCAGGCTGAATTTGCGTTGACGTTTAGGGTTGTCACTACATTTTTTCTAATTTGTTTTATAGGTATAACATATTAAAATTCAAAAAAAGTATCTTCACGCCCATTTACCGAATAGGTAAGCAACCAGGGAACCCACAACTAGCCGAAAGTGCCATAATGTGATAGGTGGCAAGCCTATCGCCCACCGGGCACATATCCATTCTTGGACAAAGCTGTTTTTTATTAGAACATTAAAAACATATTTTTTGTTGGCCTAAAAATCATAACAAAATAGTACCACAAAAGTGTGGCTATAACTATGGCTATATAAATTTGTACAGATTTTAATGAAATGTTAACTAATGCACAATTAAAAGACAATTAGACCATATTTTCATTTCACGTAACGCGTAATGGATGTGGTTCGGATTATAAATATAAAATCAGGCAAAGTTGGTGACCAAAACTATCTGACGCTAGTGATTAAAAGTCCTCCATTATTCACAAATCTAAAATAGAATGCGGCTTTCCGCATTGCCCTCGTACAGTGGTTCCAAAATAGTGTGTACGCTGGTCCCAGAGTATGTAACTGTATGGTAATCTAAACTCTATCGTCTTCAAAATCAATCATTAAAATGTCCAATTTTAATAATTTTAAGAATCTAATAACATAATCTACTAATGGCCAATGTTAATAATGTATCTCAATCTAATGGATTTCATGCAATCTAGATAGCTGCGTATCCGGCGGCCTATCCCATACCTAATTGCCATATTTATCTTGTCCACAGATATGTTATTGGCAAGCGATAACATAAATATGGATCAAAATATCAATCTTGGATAGCACGTTTTGGATTAGGATTGATTATTAATATTGGCCGTAAGTGACACTGAAGGTAACTGCTCCGCCTTAAATATTTAAAGAATTTCCATTCAATTTAACAGTGATTTAAGCCCAGGGACTATCTAGTACAATATATCAGAGCCATACAAAAGAAATGAGGGGCGTTACAAAGCAATTACATAAAGAATTAGTAGGAGCGAGACTTAGAACATACGTTGGCATAGATATAACAACACAAAATAATCAATTTTAATTATTTTTTTTAAAGTTGGAGTGTTCTTTGTGCTAACAATTACTGCTCAAGCTATAAATTAAATTAAAATTAAATTAACATGATTACAGTCAGCAAAACATATTTTAAGCTTAGCAATTGAAAAACCGGTAATTTAATTTAGTTTGAGCTAGTATTTTATAGCTAGTATAAAATTTAAGTTTTTGCGTGTTTTAAACATGTAAGTAGCCTGTTTTTAGGTTTATGCTTCACTTTCTTTAATTATTTTATTTATATAAATTACATTATTCAACTAAGTATCTTTACACCCATATCCCCGAAGAGGTAGGCATAGGCACAACAAGGGCACCCACGACTAGCCGAAGACACTTAAGTCCCACAATGTGATAGGTGGGAAGCCTTTCGCCAACTGGGCACATATCCTATCCCGTGCAACATTTTTTTATTAGAAAATTGTAAAAAACAATTTTCTTTTTGTTGCCCGACCCGGGGTTCGAACTAGGGATCTCATGCAGTCAAGTCCAACAACTGAACCGCTAGACCACACAGGCGATATTATTCAACTAAAATGTATAAAATCAACCAGACAAAGATTAGATAGTTCAATATTATCCGCTAGCTCGATCTAAAGTTAGGTTAATATTTCATTTAATTTAAAAGTTATTGGCCATGCTGGATTAGGGTTAAGATATAAATGTTTTCATTACAATTCTTCCCAAATGTACAAGAGTTCCCAAAAAACTAAATGTATTAGCTTGCAAACATACGCTCTAGGAAACATCTTGTCTAAGACCAAATGACCGGGTTTATAACATTGTAGTATCGCCTTAATATATCAACTATAATAATAGCTTAACGCGAGCACCGTGTAAACACGTCCTATGTAATTTCACAATTGTACTTTATTACTGCAGTGACGACAGTTACGGTACGGACCGAGAAAATTATTATTAGTAGCTTTCACCTTTATAGTCTTTGTAGATTCCTTATATTTTTATTCGGAGGTTCCATTTCTTAACCTTTTTACACCACCTGAGGTTATTTCAGTTATTACAAATAGAAATGGCCGGGAAGTAATCGCTAAGGATAATTAGCTAATTGCTACGATATTAATTAATTGTAAATTGAGTTTGCTTATTTCTTGCCGCTTCTTAGGAAACTACCGGGCTCCTTTGCAGAATAGACCATAGACCAGTAAATCAGTCTGCTTCTTTGCCTTCCAATATCATAAAAAAAAATTGATCGGCTTTTCACTATTTAAAGATTTGGGATCTCATATTTTTAAGTCTTATCTTCTTGAAAATTCAATGAGTAGTAGCAGACATATAGATTTAAGTAAATACGTCGACTGTATAAAGCCGCGGGTTTAGTTACAATATAGACACACATGCATATATACATACATACATACATACATACATACATACATGTCTTCACGCTAAGTCCCTTGTGAAGAAGGCAGATAGTATCGAGTACCAAATCTCACGATACTTACAGACCTTTCTGGCATTCTACACATTCATTACCCTTTTTATACAACTCTTAACACCACCCTTGGATAACACCCGAGCGATTTGATCGTGGAATGTCAACGTCTTCTCGGGTACCTACATCCATCCACATTCGCACATTATAGAATACTAGTTAATGCCCACGGCTTCACCATGTGACTTGTCGAACTCGTATGTAAATACTGAAAAAAAATTGCTCTGGCTGAAGTAAAAGTGCAAACATGCATACATACTTTTTCATTCATGCATATACTATCGCATTTATAACATCAGCAAAGTCTACAAATTTTAAAAAAGAAAGGAGTTGTTGGTTTTTTTTAAATATTGCATGTGTATCTTACTTGTATTTACGAAAATACATGAAAGAAAGTTAAGTATTGTTTTGACCACCTCGTTGGTCGAGTGGCTAGCGTACACTACTAACTACACCGACCAACCGCGAGACTCGGGTTCGATTCCCGACGGGGGCAGGTATTTGTGTGATGAACATTTAGATGTCTGCATTTCCGGGTCTGGGTGTTTATTAAATTTATTCTGGTATTTAATTAAGTATTTCTATGTATTATTATCGTTGACTAACACCCATAACACAAGCATATAATTTGCTTACTTTGGGGTTAGATTCAATTTGTGTGACTTGTCCAAGTGGGTATTTATTATGTGTATGGAACAGAAGTATATGCGGATATAACTTAACTTCCACAGTCATTCATTTTGTACTAGGTTTTTTCGTTTGCCATCAACACACAGTTGCCTGAATTAAAATTTAATTTAATTAGTTAAAATAACAAATATACTAAAAACAAACCACATCCAACGATTACGGATAACCGACCTCTTTACAGTGTGGTATCACGAAATTGAAAACGGTACATTGAAAGCAAACGATACACCAAAACGAATGCCGTTCGCGAATGTAAATCTTTTAAAGGTTTTAATTACGCAAAGTGTAGTTTTGAGTCAAAATCTATATGCTAGATTAACAAGTTTGGTGTTTGCCACAAACTCCCAAGTCTTTAGCGATACTAAGCAACGCACCAATCTAGAAATGTTTGCCATAAAGCTTGCAAAGTTCCTTTGAATTGAAAGTTGATATTCCATCGGGTCGGCCGCAAGCGCTTACAACTATATATTTATAATTTTATTTGTTAGATTAACCACATCATGCCACAAGCTTGAAGATATGATCATTTTGTCAAGGTTTGCCATACGTATGGTCTAGGTTATAAATATATGCAGTTACTAAAGTCTGGATCTGTATATTAAAACATTTTTGCTGTAATTATGACCGTGTTCTACTTGGTTTAATATATGTTATAGTTAAATTGTGACTTTATGAGGTAACGAGTTCAAATCCCGGGTTTAGCAACAAAAATATGTTTTTCAAATTTTCTAACAAAATAAACGTGACCCAGGATTGGCTATGTGCGTGGTTGGCGGTAGGCTTGCCACCTATCACATTGTGGGTAAGTCCCAGTCCCAGTGACTTCGGCTAGTCCAAAGGTCGCCCAGGTTTATCCACTGCTTACCTGGTCGGGGATACGGGCGTAAAGTTGCTATTTTAATTATTATTTATTCGTTTATTCATAATACTTACATGTTACTAACGAAATCACAAATAAGGGCAAATGTATGTCCTGGCTTTACTAATCAAAAACAAGGGCCAACCTAAGACAAATATTGTTTCTAAAAGTAGAAAAAGATTTCAAATAGGTTCAGAAATAACGCAGTAATCATAAAAAGTAGGTGTCCGCCCTCTTTCAAAGTCGGTTAAAAAGGACTAAACAAATGACGAAATCAATCATCGAATCTAACATTTCATTAAAATCGCTGCTATAAAAGCGAAGTTATCTTCATTTGAAGAAAAAAAGTAAAAAGAAGCGCTTTAATTCCAAGCGATACTACATTGAAACCAAACGATACCCCAAAGCGAATGCGGTAGTCGACGAGCGTAAATCTTTTAAAGGTTTTAATTACGCTGAGTGGGGGTGCCCTTCTGGGCCGAATTAATCTGGTTAACGCGGGGCGCAGGCGATACCACCTGAAACGGAACGTTTTTCCACCTCATTTGTTTCCGTCCAAATCAGCCAAGCCAGCCGTGAGAGGGTTATGCTAGTTATGTTTTTGATATGCATTTTTTTATGTTAGTCAACAAGCAGAACGTGAAATGGTAAAAGCTTCAACACCATTGAAAATGTTACTTAGATCAACAGAAATTATAACAATAATTGGATATGTGCCCTTTCGGCGATAGGCTTGCCGCTTATCACATTGTGGGACTTAGTGTCTTCGGCTAGTCGTAGGTGTCCTGGTTGTGCCTCTGCCTACCTCTTCGGGGATATGGGCTTGAAGATACTTACTTATTTACTTATTTTATTGTTTTATTTACTTCCATATATTAGTTTTACTGAAAAGGGATTTAACTACAAAATGAAACCGTTCTCCACGCTATAATATTTATGGTTCAAGTCTGCTAACCCTACCGTGAGGGATTAATGTTTCAAGTTACTTGCTGCATTTTATAGTTCAAGAGCTTAGACTTTTTTACAGAAGTTTAAAAAGGTTTAATTCAAGAGCTTAGATTTTTTTTACAAAACCTTAAAAAGGTTTTTAAACCACTAAAAATTGTGTTTCGCCATATCTTTCTATGTATGAATTCAATCGTCTTTGCTGCTGCATCACTATTCTATACATATATGTAATACAAGTGCTAAAGTTTTTCAGCTTGTTTTGTAGAATATAACTAATATTATATTATTGGAAGGCAAACAAGCAAACAGATTGATTGATTGACGTGAATTTTTTACCATCAGAAGTAAGAAATTCACGCCGCCTAGAGACACCAAAGGTGGAAATGGTGCGTTGCCAACCTTAGGCCAGGATGTTAGGCCCTAAGTATACCGGCTACCTCACCCTCCGAACAGGAGCACGTCAACGGCAAGCGCTGACATTATGGGGACAGGAATAGGTAAGGCGGTGGTACGAATCCGGGTGAGTCGCTGCGAGACTCTACCAACTAGGTCCTAGTACATACTAATTCTATCATAAACGTAAAATATTGATGTATATTTTATTGTGCTTTTGGCTGATTGTGTGGGTGGTATCAATCCGGGCGAGTCGCTACGAGACTCTACCACATAGCACATACTAATTCTAGTACAAAGCTGTATTATTTCTGAATGAAAATTAATTTTGATTGGCAACACTATTTTAAACGT
>NJDC01001921.1:379019-397636 GCA_002245475.1 Calephelis virginiensis | reverse complement strand
ACAGGAATAGGTAAGGCGGTGTTACGAATCCGGGTGAGTCGCTGCGAGACTACCAACTAAGTCCTAGTACATACTAATTCTATCATTAACGTAAAATATTGATGTATATTTTATTATGCTTTTGGCTGATTGTGTGGGTGGTATCAATCCGGGCGAGTCGCTACGAGACCTTTACCACCTAGCACATACTAATTCTAGTACAAAGCTGTATTATTTCTGAATGAAAATTAATTTTGATTGGCAACATTATTTTAAACATAAAATATTGATATTTATTCTATTGTCCTTGTGGTTGATTGTGTGAGTGATGTCACGGCCAGCAGTATATAATAATAGATAAAAAAATGCTGAGAACGCACACTGTGAATTTTTAAACAGAAGCGAAAAAGATTCATCTTTCTAAATAAATTATGTTCCACGTTCGATAATAATTACTGGGAAACAACTGTTTTAAACTTCCTGCTAAATAATCTGTCGTCAACAGTCAGTACCTCTACTGGAAAAGCAACATTCTAATTAAACTATTTCAGTTGTGAATACAGTCACATCTGTATACGAGCAAAATATTAGGAAGATAGTACATTTCGTAAATGTAAGTCAAACATTTATAACAAATAATATACTATTGCCACTGCCCCTTCGTATTGATTGTTCATTCATTATTATACTTTTAAGCTCATTAATGACAATCATAAGTTTTGGTCTAATTTTGATTATCGACAGGATTTATTTAGTTAAATATAAAATACTTCTTGTATAACTTAATTATTTCGTTTTACTTTATCTATTTTTTTATGTGACACTAATGTGCATGTATTAAATTCTAATAATACATTGTTATAAGTAACTAATGTCATAAGTCATGTTATTTATACGAGTAAAATACAATGTTTACCCGTCTTAAAAACGTAGTTTGACGTACGGACAACGGCCAGTATTGAAATAACATTTAATTAAACATACCCTTTGTTGTCGTTAAAGGCTCGTAAAATACCTGTATTTATACCGTATGCCTTTCTAATTGCTTTAAAGATATTTGTGAATAGATGCTTCTCCTGCTAAACTATCCATTGAATGTCGCGTAATATCACCTGACGCAACATTACCTTAAGGAAGATAAAAGGCAAGATGCCGTACATTCCGGATAGCTAATTGCGTATCCAACAGCACTTTATGCAAGCTTATGATTAAAGAGACTGTCGCAAGGAGGGTACTTCGAAAATATTCAGGCTTAAATAGGACGGTCAATGCGCCCTCACGCGCCTTCAAGGTGCAAACCACTCGATTTCGGTATAACCACTTAACGCCTGTCCCTTTTTAAATTAACTGTACTTTATAAAATGGTCGAGTATTTTAAATTGGATTATGCCTGGAGCTCGTGACACCGCAAAGAATATGAATGATGACTTCGATGTAAGCGACCAGCTTAAGTAGACCTTCCTTGCTTTGTTGTTTGATAGTGAATTGGTATTGTAGAGATGGCTCTTTACAATTGTGGAATTAAAGCAATCTCTGTGTTCCGGTGTTATTGTAATGTGTGAATGTACTATGATCCCGTTAAGTTGGAGAATAAATTATTATAGAGTGACAATCGTGTGATGTGTACCCAAGTTATAATCTATCTAATATAATCTAATCTACTATAAAGTTATAATTACGACGAAATTTCTGTGATAAAAGAAACTCGTTGATCAGAGACGCCAAAGATGTAAACGGCGCATATAACACTGGGATGTTATGCCTCAGATTTAGTAATGCTTCAAGATAATCTCTGGTAGAAATACATAAGTTGCCTTTCTTATAACAAATGAATGACCATCGAGCAAAATCAAGTTACTTCATTTTTTCATTTTCAATGGTGTCATACTCTTGTAATTTAAAAGACTTTTATTAAGTTAAGGTTTGTTTTACTTTACGTACGATTCAAACACCGCGCTTTGATCCAGTAAGATATTTTAGAATTGAATTTATACTCTTCTTCGATGACACTTGGCGGAATTCCATTGTATAAGCACTTACCGACTTATTAATAAACAAGGACTAAAATACTCCAAGCTACAACCTGGTTCTTTAATACATTGTTCGACAGCCTTTGATATCACGATTTACGATTTATTTTTTAGAACTATATAGACGCGATATTAGTACCTAGGGTCTGTATACAATTGAAAAAATATTTTATCCAATTTTAGTTAAAATATTTCTACCTACATATTAAAATTGTTGCAAAGTTGTATATATTTATAAATTAAGTAATTCCAGAAAAGTAGGTACATCTAAGAACGATCTTAAACGAAAAATATTTTTAATGCACATATAAGTAATGTAAATTAAATAAAAATGATGTTTTGCAAAACTATTCGCTCGCTCTATTTTAAGCTATTCTCTAACCCGTTATTGCAGTGATAGCAACGGCGCATAGAACGGACTTCCTGGGTACGATTCCCATGTCAACCAGGAATGCCCTCGGATTTATTCTGTTTTTATGTCATTGTATGAATGCAATAACTTAATAAATCTTTCATGTCAACAAAAACTAGTGATGATGTTATTTGATAACGGTGACTAATTGTGTATTGTTTTACTGTTAGATTGTAGATGTTTTTATAAAACTTTTATTAATGTTATGATTTCTTTAAACAGCGGACGACTCTCCTGGTGACGAACCCTAGCCTAGAGACACCACAGATATTATAGGTGCACGATGTATGCAAGTCTACCGGCTACTTTAACCTCTGAACCAGAAAATGACATTATCATTATAGCGAATGGAATAGGTAGGGCGATGGATCCCTGCCCGGGCAAGTTGCTGTACGGCACTATATCACCAGTGGTCTTGATCGTACCCATGCTCGCCTCTTACCAGCTAGGTGGCAGAAAGGCGGATGGTCTATTCTAGACAGATGACTCAGATTAACGCGGGGCAAAATTATTCGACTGTTTGTTTGTTACTCCTTCACGCAAAAACTGTTGAAGTGATGTTCATGAAATTTGGCACACATATTATAGAGGGTAACTTGGATTAACAAATAGTTTTTATCCCGACACAATGTTCCTGTGGGACCACTAACCACGCGGGTAACAGCTAGATTTAAACCAAATGTTTGGTGACATATTTGAAGTTTATATTATTATTATTATTACGATGAGGAAAAATAGTTTATCAAGGGTTTAGGCCTGTAGTAAAGAATTTAGATAACTCGGACAGAAAAATGTTATCCTTACCTTTTTTCTGTCTGTCGTATTTGAAACGCTCTATCTTCTATTGTATTTTTAACATCCCCGACCTAGGTCAGCTACTCTCTACGTGTTGGTGTTTTGGAGGTTGGAGATCGTAGAGACTCAACTCCACATTTCGTCATACGTTTAGACTTATCCTTACCTACACGGTTATAAAAATGTTTAAGCCAGAAGTTTGTGAATGTGCAAATTGGTTTAATGACGCTCGGATGGCAGTGGTCCAAAAGACACGGGCCAAGTCTTCATGTAACATGAAAATAGTTGGAACGTTAGATTTTTAGCTGCAGCTATTGAAGCTTTTCCAAACAACTTGAAGACCTTCGCATATTCTGGTCTGTGTTTGGAGCTTTGTTTGAGCAGCATGTAACCTATTATTTAATTACGCCTTCAATTACGCGAAGTATGGCCGGTTATGTTTTCAAAGTCGTAAAATTTAATTTAATTTTGAAATTTGAAGAAAATAATCTTTTTGGTTTTTAAAGCGACCATATCAATTAACTTTTTTATTTAGTTTATCTTCTTCCTTTTAGGCTGGTTTTCACGTTTGGTAAAAAACGTTTAGTCAATTGTCAAGAGTGTCAATCACGCCATTCTTATTGTCAAAGAAATTTGGTTATTGTAAATATTTTATTATTATACTAATTGGCGTGTTAAGTAGATTCCCATAGAATGGAGATAAGAATATTGTCAATTTTAAAAGAGTACTTGCAGTAACTAATGAACGGGATCACAACCGAACTTAGTTTAATTAAACTCGGTTTTAATGTGATCGGTAAAAAAAACCCTTAAAAGTAAAAACAAATCCCCATTTCTCATGATAATTGCAGTACGCCTGAACAATTGGACCGATTTTTCTAAATATCTTTTTGTTGTCTTACTGTCAGGAAATGATTCATATTAATACAAAAATTTAAAATAAAACCCAATTTTAGACATTTGTTTTTTCTAGTAAAAAGCAGTTGTCTGTAAAGTCGGTTTGCTAACGATAGTTGAACGTGACAATGTCATAAGAACGGAAGCCGATTGTGCCTCTTCGTCGCTCGTTCCGCGCCCTCGCTTGCACTTCAAGCCTTAAATGGAACGCCTCAGAGCGACGTAACGCCGCATGAGTCATGTTTTTTGGTGCGTGCATCGAATTACAAGACGTTGTCACGTCAAAAAATAGACATGTCCTATGTTATTCCGAGGTAGTGCAGCATTCTGATACTAAATTAATTTTTAAATCGGTTTTTTTAATGATAATGGAAGACAAACAAGCAAACGGATTTCCTGATGGTGAGATATTCACGCCGCCTGAAGACACCAAAGGTGATAATGGTGCGTTGCCAACCTGAGACCGGGATGTTAGGCCTCGAGCAAAAGTAAGTTTGCCTGCTACCTTACCCTCCAAACCGAAAAACGTCAACGGCAAGCATTGGACGTTATTGTGGCAGGAATAGATAAGGCGGTGGTACCAATCCGGGCGAGTCGGTGCGAAATTACCACCTAGACCATCTAGTAGGATGTCACGGTGTTAGTGACGGTAAGCCTACGCTCGCCGCTTACGAGCTACGTGGCAGGAAGGCAGATGGTCTATTCTGCAAAGGCGCCCGGACTAACACGGGGAAAAATTACTTATTGAGTTGATTCATTACCGACATTATAAAGTACAAATATGTTTTCCCATGAAATTTTGTCCTAGTATAAATGGACACCAGACTTAGCTCCGGGCTACTACAAGTACAGGAGCACCAGCTCTCAAACTGTTCGCAATTGTTCGTCATTGTATGGTATGTAGAGCAGGCTAGCTGGTTGGCATACTCAAGAGGCTTAACGCCCCAGCTTCATGTTGCACCATTGCCACCGTCGGTAGCTTCAAGAGATGACTATTTTTTGTCATTATGAAATCCGCTTGCCTTCTTATCTTGTAAAAAGTACCAATGTAAAAACACGATTTTTCCTGTTAAATATTTGCAAAAATTATGTCATTGTTAACTTTGTACGAATAAATTTCGCTGTTAGAATTCAGTTTACATATATTTTTCTTTTGTGAAAGGCTACCCTCGTAGGGTCGAACAATGTTGATGAAGTTACCTTTTTAAATTAACTTCATCCGTGAGTTATGGTGCGAAGGTTGCTTCCAATTAATAGAACATAGAAAACTGTTAATCCTTGTTTAATTATGTATCTATTCATAAATGTAATAAAAGTCCGAGATCTATGAACAGCCATACCTTTGTTATTGTATGTTATTATTTATTTATTCTTCGGTCAATTCACATTACACTGGATAAATTACAAATCTAGATATACAATGTAGATTATATGTAATATAAATTAAATGAATTGGATGTTTTAAATCAGAATAAAATTTATATAAGGCAATCTAGCGTATATTTTTTTTTTTAGTCTGAAAGTTATCATTCAAGGAATGTCCATACGTATGCCTCCACATAAAGTCAAATCCATACGTATACATGTATGCATTTAGGAAGTACAGGGCTAGTAGGATATGCGATAATGTAGTACTAACACTTTCAGCAAATTTCAGGGCATGATCTTCTTGGGTTTTCTTTCAAAGGCGTTTGAGACGCGTCCATATGATGCTAAAATGTACTACTACTCGATGGGAACGCGGCAACACATTGAGAAGATCCTGCGAAAACTTAGCGGGCTTGTCTTTTTTCTTCATGTTACTTTATGTATACAATGATTAAACTATTAATTCATTTTTAATATTTGTAAAAAATATAAATTGGGTTACTAAAAAATGTTTTCTAAGCAACTAAACATTTTAACCTATAGAATAGATAGTTTTATCTCCTAAACCTCATTTATTACACCTTTACGACCTACGCCCAGATTTTATAGTAGTCCCATAATTTCTACATGGGTTGGAAGCATACGCTGAGAAACTTGTAAAATGACAAGGGTCTAGCCATTGGACGGAGTCATCGGATCTCGCTGAATAATATATATTGTTCATAGATTAAAATCGGTAAATCCTTTCGATGTAAGCCAGCAATGAGAATTTTTATACCTTTGTCACTAGAAACTACATTTGTAACTACGAAAGTTTAGGTGCATTTAAGCCAAAACGGCTGAAGGAAATGAATAAAAATTATACACAGTTATATCTTAATCTGGACGACATAAACTGAATACTTCAACTTTTCATTATTCTTAAATTCAATAAACAATATGGGCCCTTTTACTCTGTACCTACGTGTACGCGTTTTAACCGACTCTAAAAAAGAAGGAGGTTCTCAATTTGATTGTACGTTTTTTGTATGTTTGTTACTCGGCCAATAGCCAAATTGATGTTGATGGTTTTTTTCGTAAAAAAATAAAGATAGGTCATGATTCCAGGTGGCCCCAAATAAATTTTGTCAACATCCAACTTTACTCAAGACTTATTGACGATTTGTGACTAATTTTGAAAAATTAAAACCCGATTTCAGTAAATCGATTAACTTGGTGCAAATTTCTATTTGACTAATGGCAATATGCTAACGCGAATGCCCAAAAACTAAAGAAAGAAGTACTCTTTTTTTTTAGAATCATAATCTGTTTATAACGCCACTGGCCCTTATTAAAATGTATCTCATTTAAATAGGTTTATACTTTTTAAAGGATACAAGTTCAAGACTATATCTAAACTATGTCTAGTGGAAACTATCTAGTAGAAGTAGAGATTTTGAGATATGTTCTATCGAAGTATGCTATATTGTAGGGGTTTATTGTTAGTTTACTTGATGCAAATTTCAACTTGACTAATGGCAAATGCTAACGCTAATCCAAAAAACTGAAGAAAAAAAGACTTTTGAATACATTATGAGGTATTTATTTGTTTAACTATTTAAATACAAACTATAACTTTTAGAAACATACCAGGATTTCATAATCAAGCAGGAGTAAACAATACCACTTAACCCAGTTAATCAAGGCGCCCTAATCTAACGTAGTATTTGTCCGGGCAGCCACGACATTAGTTCCATGTCTGGCCGAGATCCTGGGTATCTGGGATTGACCGGGATTTAACCAGGATTGTTTCTGATGGCAATAATTAATGGCTTTTCCTAAATGTGATTTCGGATTTGAAATATTCCGTTTTGCTTACAATAATTTATGTCTTACCTAAATTAGCATCCTGAATTTAAAATCTGGTACATAAAACCATAGGTAGTCTGTATTAAGACAATAAAAATATGTCACAGAGCTTTGCTATCATTATAATCATCACCCTCTTAGCTTTGATATCCTGGTTGCTCTTTAGGCACAATTATGCGCCCAAACCAAAACCTCGTCTAGCACCTCGGGATCGCTTTCCTACTTTTACTTTTCCACTTCGTACAGTCTAATGCTTCTATATGTGTGCACTTGCAATTTGTTAATTAAAAATGTACAAAAAAAACCCTTATCAGATCATCTTATAAAGGTAAAAATCATCAAATATTAGGTTACGTATGTCCAGAAAACAAATAAGGTTACTAATTGTAATCTAATCCCAAAACGTCAATTAGAATAATTGTTTTTATTTTATTAAGGAAAAACTGCTTAAATTTGCTATCGGTACTTGATTTTTTTTTAAATCTCAGCTGAATTTTATCAAAACCAGTCAAGTTTGAGTTAATCGAAAATTATGAAAATCGGTCCAGCCGTTCGTGAATAATAGCCGGTAATACGAAATTTTGGTCCATTTTTTATATCCTCAATATATTTATGTTAACATTTTAAAAATTAAACCGATAGCAATCAAATCGCTTTAATTTTAAAAATGTTAATATACATATACGTATAGTACCTACACTTAAAACGTGTTAATAAAGTTTCGGTAATTGGTGACAATGAATAATGTAATAAGTTAAACTTGACCTACAAACATTTAAATGCAAACAAGTTAGAATGGTAATATATTCACAGTAAATTGCCGCATTAGAATTAATTATCTAAAACAAAGGCGCAACCATCATACTGCGTTTAATGTGTGTGAAATAATAGGATTTGTGCATAATTAGTGCCAACAAACGACGCGTTCACATTTTTTACAATATAGAAAAACAAACCGCCGCCTCGTTGGTCGAGTGCCTAGCGGCCACGCCTAACTACATCGATCAACCCCGAAGCTCGAGTTCGATTCCCGACGGGGACAGGCATTTGTGTGATGAACATTTAGATGTCTGCATTTACGGGTCTGGGTATTTATTAAATTTATTCTCGTATCTATTTATGTATTAGTATCGTTGACTAACACCCATAAAACAAGTGTATAATTTGCTTTGCTTACTTTTCAATTTGTGTGACTTGTCCATGGATATTTCTTATTAATTATTATTAAACCTTCTTCCTGAAACGGCTCCAATTTATGTGTAGCGCAAAAATTGCATTCATATTTCTGAAACTGAAAATTTGCAATAACCGCCAACAAAACCTATAGTAATATGGCTAAGAACCATCTCGATCACGTTAGCTTTCAGATAAGAAAAACTGCATTTAAAGTCGTGATGCCGCCGACGGACACACACTCACATCTAACATACAACACCTCCCTTTTTGCTGTGCTTTACATAAACTGCAAATATTACGGAACCCTCGCCTAACTTTATTATATGATCCATCAGCCGCCGCCCAGTACTTTCAATAAGTCCTTGTTGAAAATATGAACACATCTACAAAGTTAAGATGAATTTAACTATTCAAAATTCGATGGATTTACTAGTAAGTATTCCAGGATTACGTCTCCTATCTTCGAGCTCCATCATCAGACCAGCTCAGTTGTACCAGCATTTAAATTGCATTCTTCTCACCTCTATTGTCATATCGTTGTCATTACGCCGTCGTTACTCGTTCTTTACAACGCGGAATAACGTAATCTAGATAATTCGCATTCCCACGCACAACCATTGTCATAATGGAGATTGTTCAACTTATGAGTATTGTTACAGAGCCTTTTATATCTGAAGAGGGTGGATTGTACTGTTATTTCCTTCTTACAATAATAGTAACCTTATGCAAGGAACGAAAAAGACTGATCTACTTTCTTATATTATGTTATGGTATAACTTACAATAGTACTATTTAAATTATGCCCTTCGGTTAAATATAACCGTACGTCAAGCTTCGGAAATCCGAATGTATTTTAAAGATATCTATATAGAGTTGTTATTACATGATTAACAATTTCGTTTAAATTTATATTAGGCCAGAAAATTTAAAAACAAAAGTATACAGAGTAAAAAGTGTAAAGCTGAACATAATTTGAATAGTACTATTATACGTAAATGGATGTTGTTCATGGAGTATTTTTGTGAGAAATTAGCGAGCAATCATACGCCTTTCATAATGCTAAGAGACTACTTTGGCATATAGACATCATAGATGTTACAACGTTGCTGTCCTGATGTCGGAATGTTAGGCCTATTGAACAAGTCAACCGACTACGGTACCCTCTAGACCAGAATATGACCGTGTCAGTATGGTGACTAGAATAAGTTAAGTCCCTATACGTGTAAGTTGCTGCAAAGGCTCTACCATCAGTGAAACATAATAAAAACATATAAACAACTAATATTAATGCTTTGATGTTCATGATTAAACATATACAAGAACAAATAACTCTTTACTGTGCACGAAATGTATAAAAAATAAGTACACTGAAAACAAAACTTACAAACTAAGTGATAAATAGAGGCGGCCTTATCGCCAAACTTGCGATTTCTTCAAGGCAATCTTATATATAAACTTTCTTTTTTCTTTAATTCTTTATTGTACACTAAAAAAATAAAAAAAACAAGTAAATGTGTAAAATTATACAAAAGGCGAGCTTATCTCTAAAAGAGACTTCTTCCAGCAAATCCAAAATAAAGAGAATGCATAAAAGAAATGTAGAACATACAGTGCACAATACGAAAACTTACATTTCTTACCAACAAGAGAGGCGTGTGCTTGTTCCCTGACCTTTAACAAAAAAAATTATAAATATAACCCAAGAAACAAGTTTTAGTGACGTTTAGTTTTCCTCTTGAAAAGACTTATCTTTCTGACATTAGTGGTCTTCCAACCGCACAACACCTTTAAAACTGAATCAGCAACTGCAGACTTGGTGTCATTTGTGAAAGACCGATAATCTAACAGTTTGTTATTGGTTTCAGGTAGATCGGGAATGATCATTCCGTTCCCAGCAACAGAGTTCACACCATCTTCCTGGTAAGTGTTACACATTTAATTCTTTTTGGGTGGGAATTCCTGGTGGGAAGAGATAACAGTGGCCAATAGACACCATAGATATTATAGCGTTGCTGTCCTGTGTGTTTAACAGGCGGGTAAGTTGCACATAACTTTACCACTAGCGTTCCTATTAGTAAAGACCCATTTATCCATTGCTCGCCTCTTGCAATCTGCCCGGCAAGAAGATAGTATAAATGCACAGTGGACCCGGTAATAAATTATTCGTTCAAGAGTTTTAGATGCATGTTGGCAATTTGGCCCATTTCCCATCATCGCATTACGCCTGAACGGATAGAAAAAAATCGAATTATTTTTTTATTGCGTTAGTTATTGTCAGGAGAAGGTTCTTATGGAAAGAAAAACCTGAAAATTGCAAGGAAAATGATGAAAACAATGCAATGCATACAAACTGTTAGTAGCGTCAAGCAACACCAAATTTGTCGAGTCAAATATATAGTAATGAATCCCCATTTCGCGTGGTCATGGTATCACGTCTGAATGGTTGAACCAATTTCGCTCATTCTTTTTTTATTTTCGTGTTGGTTATTGTCGGGAGAAGGTTCTTATCAAAATAGAAACTGGGTAAATTGCAGGGAAAATGGAAAAAACAATATATTTTTTTCATACAAACTGTTAATATCTGTTAAATTAAAGCTATACGAAGCTCGCTGGGTCGGTCAGTAAAACGTACATCTTATAATATAAAAATGAATCGCAAAATGTGGTGGTAAGCGCATAACTTCCGAACCACTGGACCGATTTGACTAATTCTTTTTTTACTGTGTTAGTTATTATCAGGAGACGGTTCTTATGCAAAAAAACCGGGAAAGTTGCAGGGAAAGCGGGAAAAATAATACTTTATTATTTCCCATACTGAACGGGTAGAACGAAGTTCACCGGGACAGCTAGTTTTTAATATAATTTAGTAAGATTCGTTACTCAATTCTAACATTCTAGGAAAATGAACACGACTGAAAGATTCTTTGGTACGGGAGGCATTTTATCTCTATACCACTTTAAGAAAGCCCTCTAATCTTTGAACAAATCGAACCGTATGTTACCCGGATACTGGGTTTTGAGGTGCCTTAAGTACAGTTTGATTCAAAAAAATCCATTTCAATACTAAAATGATTTATTGATGTGAAACCGATTCCAGAACCGTGACTTGAGAAAAGAGTAAAACGAAAGAGCACTGCTAGTGAGAAAAAAGCAACGTAAAATGGGTCAATAATTTAGAAAAAAATTAAATGTTTTGTAAAATGCAATAAAAATATTTTTAAATTGCTGCTTGTTTTCTTTTTTTGTTTCATCGCTTCCACAATACCGTCATTGCAGTCACTGATTTGGGAAGACAGAGTAGCTGATGAGCAGCATAGCTTTAGCATAGGTAATAATAGTAGGCAAACTCACCTTTTACGATTTTTTATAAAATAGTTCAGCGGAGAAGCACGCCTCCTAATGGTATGTGACAACCGTGGCCTATAGACATCATAGATGTTACTGGTGTAATACTGCTATTTAAATTATACGCTTCCGCTTTACACTTTTTACACTTTATACTTTTATTTTTAAATTGGCTGACATAATCTAAATTTAAGTGAAATTATTAATTATGTGTAATTACAACTCTATATAGATATCTTTAAAATACATTCGGATTTCCGAAGCTTTCTATACTATACGTCGCTGTCTTGCGGTCGGGAGATTAGACCCATTGTGCTAGTCAACCGACCACCCTGCACTCCAATTAACTTATCCAGTTCGTTTATTTTATGCCAGTACTATTTTTTTTGTAAAATCGGACATTAAAGGTAAGTAAAATCGATGGTGTCTGTAGACCACGGTTGTTTTTTACCATTAGTGTGCCCATTTGGATGGGCCGGGACGGGGCGGATTTGTCCGCGGCGGACTTCCACAAGGCACCCCGCGCGCACCCTAAAGTTTCGTATGACAAATACGAGAGGCGCCACTTATGGTAAGTAATGTGACTTGACGATTGTAATGTCGAGTTGCTTCTCTATATTTTTGCTCTGCTCTTTGACACTGAGTAACAAAAATCCGCCTATGCCATGCGGCCCGGTCCGTCGCAGTGTGCTTTGCAATGCGATGCGCCCTGACAGGACACGCTCCTCTCCGGCAACAGTGGGCGCTATTCTTTAAAGAACATCAGATAGTATTTCTGAGGTCGCTTATTTAAATCTGACGAATGCTGATATTTTTATATTTACTTATATATTTTTGAAGAATAAAAATTCTACGAGGTGTGTATTAACGCGCTTGTATAAGTACCATCGCCATACCTGTTCCTACGCCTTTACACCTATGTTCGCCATTATCTCGTTCCATGCTGGAGTGTAAACTATTCAGTTGGTTTGATACATGATATGGTGCCAACAGGCGGTTGTATCTTACTTACTGTCAAGAGAAATATCTACTTATTTGATGTCTTATAACAAAAAATGTAATCATAGAGTATTGTCTCAAGACGACTGTACCCTCATGCAGCAATCTTTGATGCACATAAAACGATAGTCGCGACGATTCTCGTTATCTGTGCAGAGTGCGACGCAAACGGTTCGGAAAATCGAACGGAGCCCCGTGTCGACGTCCATTACCGACATTAGGTATTGGGCGTTCACCGAGCGATTGCAATCTCCACTTGGCCCAAACCCTGCTTTGTTGCTTACGTTTTCCCCTATAAGAGATTGAATAACGAGATGATGGAAGAAGCCTGTGCTTTTAAGATATTGGGCTACAAGTTTTATTGCAAATGATTAGGAATGTAGGTATCCAGGCAGACCTAATATTATTCCATCACAGATTAGGGTGCTGTGCAGCAACTTGCCCGGCCGCCTCTGCCTCCTTACCTATTCCTGCCGCCTTAATGACTCATGTTTCGGTACAGGAGGTATGGTAGGCCAGTAGAGTTCCACAATTGGCCCAACATCTCGGCAGCAGAAAGCGACGCACCTATAACCATTAGGAAACACGTGTTCTATTTTGCTAATTTCTCATATAAAAAAAACATTAAAAAATCCTTCTGTTATTAATTAAGTGTTGTGTCTATAGTCTTAGCGTGGTGTTTCAAGTATAAAAAATGTTTGCTAGTTTATTTTGTAGAAATCGTGACATTTGTCATGCGATACTCTCTCAGTTAGTTTCTGAGGCGCCAATCAATTTTAATTTATATGTTTTGTTTCTTCATATCAGTTGTAATCGGTCTTTAAGTTAAGAGATAAATCGTAAATTAAAATTGATTGGCTTTTTGGAAACTGTCGCATTGTCTGTCTCTCAAGAGACTTGGTTTTCAATTTTCATATAATCAAGATTCTTCTCACTAACCAAGTTTCATACGATTTTTTTCGACTTCAATTAGTAGCTCGGGATAAGCACATTCAAGAAAACAAACATTTGTTAAGTTTTAACATATTATCATCCCATATTATTTGACCAACGATAAAAGCTATCAACTAATAGTGAATGACAATGCTAGTATTATTTTGATTAAATTTTTGCATAAGAGAAATAATGAAGAGTTAATGTTATTTAAAAGAAAATGCTTTGCACTATATTAAAAAAATCAAGAAAATGCAGTTTCATTGCATACGTCTATCATACTAATAACAAGAGAGCAAATGAAAACTGAAACTCTTTGACCTCTTAATTTTAATCTGTTACTGAATTAAATTGACAATATTTTCGATTTATAGCATCAATTTACAGCTGCTTACAACAATAAAAAGTTTATTAAGTGGCTGGTAATTACTTTGAACAGGTTTGACTAAATATCGCAAGCAGTGATAGTAATTAACGATAAAATTATTAAAAGATCTTGTAAATCATATTTTTGTATCGCTAAATACATGTGACCGTGTTTTGGTAGGCGATGATTATTATAGGTGCATTTATTGAAAAAGTAACATTTCTCGAATGTACCAAAATGTTTAATGCCGTCATTTTTGATGTTGATTATGTTTACTTGCATGTCACCGAAACTAAAGGTGTATTTTATATAGCAAATGGATTTTCCTCTCCTGATGGTGAAAAAATAGTCGTGGCCTATTAATACCATAAATGTCATAGGTGCATCGCCGATTTCGTAATTGTAGCTTCACCGGTTCAAGTTAGCTGGGTCAAAAATTCCGTTCCTTTAATTTCAGTCAGACTTGTACCTTATTCCCTCCTCCTCCTCGCATCGTTATCCTCATTACTGAGGGTCGTGATTCCCTAGTTGAGGGATGATCTTGCTCCGAACAGCACGCCACTTATTCCTCTCCTTGGCCGGATGGAGGGCAACGTATAATTTGGTCTCCAGGGTTGTTAGGATCTGGTCAGTCCACCTAGTTGGGTTACGTCTTCTCGGTCTCCTACCGTCAACCTTTCCGGTGACCATAAGTTGCTCGAGGTTGTTTCCTTCTTTCCGGGCGATGGGACCAAAGAACTCAAGTACTCTTCGAAGGCAAATAGATGAGATTCTGGTCTTTACTTTGAGTTCCTGTAGGATAGACGCATTTGTGTGGAAGGCCGTCCATGAGATCTGAAACATTCGCCTCCAGCACCACTTTCAAAGGCATCGATGTGGTTGCGGTCAGCTTTCTTCAGTGTCCATGTTTCTGCCCCATAACTGAATATGGAGAATATCAGAGTCTTCACAAGTCGCATTATTGTTTTGCAGGAGATGTTGCGATCTCTCCATATGCCCTGCAGCTGGGACATCCCGATCTTAGCCATAGCTATGCGTCTTCTGATTTCCTTTTCTGGTAAGAAATTTTAATAAGAAACGTCGCAAGAAGAGAGGTAGACCACTTTCCATACCAAAGTTTGCCCAAGAACCAACCAACTCTACACACTGCATAATAATCTAAGCAATCAATCAATAATGAATGTATGTACGTATTTAATATTTTCCGTCGTTTGCGCTTGCTAAAACTTCGAAATATTCATATTTTTAAACTAGTACAAAGCGTTTCTTCGTTTAAAAATATGAATAAGTACTTATGAAAAGTTTATTTTTAAATAAGTATTTGTAGTAAAGGCATTTGAAGTTAAAAGTTAGTAGATGTCAAAATCCCGAAACATTTCAACACTCTGTTCTACATTCTAGGATAATCATAATTTAAAAAAAACTCACATAGACCATTTTAATACTTACTGTATAAGTTTT
The DNA here is from genome assembly GCA_002245475.1 of Calephelis virginiensis. Classification (NCBI taxonomy): domain Eukaryota; kingdom Metazoa; phylum Arthropoda; class Insecta; order Lepidoptera; family Riodinidae; genus Calephelis; species Calephelis virginiensis. The sequence continues at coordinate 382,026 of NJDC01001921.1, read as the reverse complement.
GTGCTTGTTGGACTCAGGGCTGATCATGTCACTTACATGATACGTAACTTCTTTAAGCCCTGGAAATTTTATTAGGAATTGTTTTTATTTGGATTTGGTGGTGGGCTCCCTTTATTTGTCATATAGATTCATGAGTATTTATTTTTTGAAATATTTTTAGACCCTTTATATTTACTAAATGAAAACTAATTGCTGTATTGTGTTTGAACAAAAATTAGATACAACTTATAAGATGACCACGTACCGCCTGTAACCAGTGACGTTGGGAATGATCCCAAAACCCAGCCAATCATAAATACAGTAACAAAAACAATACACACAACCCAATAAACAAAACTAATATAATTCACGCAAAACAGAGGACAAAAAACGAATCTTATCGAATGACACAATATTAAATAAACTTTCATCACAATATACATTTAGTATAATAAGGAAAAAGGTTATCGCAATAAATGTTTTCCTTCAGAAAATAGGATCCAACAAATTCCTTACAAGCTCGCGAATCGGATCCGGACAAATTTAACTCGATAATTTCTGGTTGAAATATCACAAACAATACCTCACGCACTGTTACCGGACGGAAACGGTTCGGATGCACGACTGAATTCTATAAAATAGACGAGGGACTTGTCAAAGAGCGCACGGTACTGTTGCGGAAAGTTATGGCCGTGTTCGGTTATGTTTCGGTCGTCTTCGTTCCTTGTGAAGTTATTTCTTTTTGTGATCCTTATGTTATAAAACTCAACCAATGGAGACTAATACAGAGGACAATTACGTTTTAAATCTTCTACTATAAGTGAAATGTTTAATCAATAGCATAACTCTAGCTTTCTAAAATTATACCTCACTAATACCATGCATGGACCAAGCAAGCAAACTCGAGCAAAGGTCATTTTCCTTTTTAGGGTTCCGTACCCAAAGGGCAAAAATGGACCCTATTGCTAAGGCTCCGCTGTCTGTCTGTCTGTCTCCAGACTGTATCTTATAAATCGTTATAGCCAGATAGCTGAAATTTTCACAAACGATGTATTTGTGAAAATTGCGTTGCCGCTAGGTATAACAGCAAATACTAAAAATTAAAAAATACGTATTAAGTCCCCATACAGTAAATGTGTTTTTTTCGTATTTTATTGCTCAATATCAAAAACCTAGTAGTAGAGGAGGTCCTACTGAAGTATGTAACAGAATCTATATTTACCATCATCGGTACTTGGTAGAATTTCTTTATGTACGTAGTTTTTGAATAAAATTTGTACATTGCAACTATAACTCTTTATTCAAAACTTTTTATTAACTTAGCAAACAAAAAGTAGAGTGTTAGTAGTAGTTAATAATACACACATCGACAAAAAGTTTTCATTAAAGTCAGGTGAAAAATTACAAGTCTTATTTATTAAACATTTGTAATGTGTGTAACCGCTCCTCCGTAAAGTTATATAGCTGAATAACTCATCCGTATAATATTTCATTGCTTCACATGTTACCTAATACCGAAATCCAATTAACCTTATAAACTCTACAAAATAACGTATTTTTACGCAATATGGCATTCGACAGCCGTAGTGAAGGGCTCATCAAACTGGTTTTCACACTTTGTGATTTCAGAAACTTGCCAGTATTTAGTTCTAATTCATTAAATTATAAGAAAATTTTAAAAAAGCAAACCTTTTCTGATACTCTGATTTTGAATGAATGATCTCTGCTCCAGTCAGTCTCTCAATGACTAACTTAAGCTATTTTTCTATAGTCCATATTATAATATTATATACCCTATCTTGTGTAGATAGAACTAGCTGTTGCCTGTGGCTTCGCCCGTGTTTATACAGGAACCCGTTGTGCGATCGGGATTAAAAGTAGTCTATATGGTAATGTAGGTGACAATCTAACTTTCGCATTTAAATATTATTCCTATGGATATGCCAGTCTAGAACAGGCATCAGGAGGAACCAGTCCAGGTTAGGACATAAGTAAGATAATAGTTAATATGTTTGAGTTTGAGAATTTCACTAACAGTTTGACTGCCTCGTTTATCGAATGGTTAGCGTACACGCCTAACGCAAAACCGCTAGGCTCGGGTTTGATTCCGGAGTAGGTATTTTTGTGATGAGCAACTAGACTAAATTTTTCTGGGTCTAAGTGTGTTTATTAAATTTATTACAGTAGCTGAACATATCAGTGATTTATATCTATTATTATCGTTTGCTAGCACATGAAGGATATGGTTTGCTTATTTCAGAGTTCAATTTGTGTCATTGGTCAAGGGATATATTTATGTTTTTGCTTGCTTAATTTAGAAGTTTACTAAAAGAATGCATCACATTGCAAAGTATGAAGAAAGAAACTCCAGCGGTATCGCTTCTACAAGTGCTGAACAGTTTCAATTCTGAAACTGTTCTTATTTCAATGTAGAAAATATTGAGTGCGAGTGGTGAGAGTATTGAGTGAAATGAATATTTAATAAAAAGGGAATTCTGCATCACTGGTGATTCGATTGCGCTCCGTATCTCTTATTTCTAACATTTAATCGTGGTTAATATAAGCGTGGATAGCATGGGCCACTTTGCTAATGTTTTTCAACATATTTTCCTACTTTTATTTTACACAAAAGTTGGTAATGCTGAGATGTCAATATGAGGCCGGGGTGTCTAAGGGCTCGAGCAAAAGTGAATTTACCGGCTACCTTGTCCTCCGAACCGAAACACGTCAACAGCAGGCACTGAAGTTATGGCAGCAGGAATATGTAAGACCGTGGTACCAATCCGGGCGAGTCGCTGCAAAACTCTACCACCAAATGAGATGTCTCGGTAAGCCTTTTACGAACTGCCTGGCAAGAAAGCAGATGGTCTATTTTGCAAAGGATCTCGGAACAACGGGGAAATATTTGTATTACCCTTGAAGCCCTATTCCTAGGCGTAATCTGATAATTAACCTACTAATGAAGCTACTCTTCAACTTTTGCTATTTTCAACCTACTTAGGTTGAAATTTACTTTAAACAAGATAAT